>CALNXK010000045.1:2920000-3050000 GCA_942486035.1 Porites lobata
ATACTGTATGTCTATCTAGGGGTAAAAAGGAAACTTAAACACTGAAATGCAAACTATAGTTTATGTCATAGTTCGCATATTATTATTACATTTCAGCCTGCAGGTACCCTGGGAAGAATTCAGGAAATCATATTTAACTTTGAAATTTTTTGCCTCCAAAATTGCAGCCATTGGGTGGTAGTGTGATTAGCAATATTGCTTCCTCTGCATATTTATTGTTATTATTAGACCATTTACACAATTGTTTCATATCACTGCAAACTGCCAGGATTCGTTAGTTATTGAAGGATTGTTAAGACTTTAGTTCTTTTAATTTCTTTGGGATTTACTGCATTTAATTAGTCGACTTAGAGGGAATTAATAGGAATCCTGGTTGGTATTGTAGTGAAGTGAAGCCAAATTGTAAAACATCATTGGTCCATCATAATCCCATATTATTTACACAACAAACAGCAAGCTCATTAGCACAATTAAGACCTTTAACCAGGCTTCAATTAGCATAAAATAATTGAACTTTCACTAGCATAAATCGTTTATAGCGAGAGACTAAGGTTAGTATTTTTGTATCGGCATTGAAAAAAAGTCAATTTAAAAACTTTTTGGATCATCTTTATATAGAACCACAAAGAAAAGATTTAAGTTAGTTCATTATCTCAAATCTAATTATTTGGCATATAGTACAAGGCATAAGTTCTTGCTGCCTGCTAAAAGTTCACCAACAAACAGAA
This sequence comes from Porites lobata, assembly GCA_942486035.1. Taxonomy (NCBI): domain Eukaryota; kingdom Metazoa; phylum Cnidaria; class Anthozoa; order Scleractinia; family Poritidae; genus Porites; species Porites lobata. The sequence goes on from CALNXK010000045.1 coordinate 2,920,729, forward strand.
AGAAAACAAAACCAAAAAAATACAAAAATGCTTAGCATGTAAGGGTTAATCTTCAGTAATACAAAGCTCTGGGTGTCACCTCAGGTATATTATTCAGGTTAGTTTAATTTTTCAGGTTAATATTTAATATTTTATTTATGCAGTTATTTAATAGTGTTTATATAAGGTCATCACTGGTCTGTTTTTTTTTATTATTGCCAACTTTCATTCTAGTCCAGATCTAGAAACAAAAATTAGCACTGATTTCACAGCTTACACGGTTGCATCTTTGCAACGGTTTTTCCATTGGAGAACCCAAATAACTTTTGGAATAGCTTTCAAACATCCTAGGAGCGTATTCAAGCTTTGTTGATTTTAGACTGCAGACTATTGGTCACCATCACATTCTGTTCAATTAAGTTTAGATTATTACTTTATAATATGCACGCCCACATTTCTTGGTGTTACAATAGTTCCTTCGTAAATATCAGTTGTTAGTTAGTTTGTTTGCTTGTTTTTTTCACTCTAGTTTTTTGCTCCTCAGCAGGTTAGCATATTGCTATTCGCTGGTAGTAATATGCTGTTATAAAAAAACTAGTAAAAATTAGGGTTATAACTAACTCTTTCTCTTTTTCGGAATTTTATTGTAACACCAAGTAATATGGGGCTATTATGATTTTAAATTGCTAATGGGCTTGCATTTTCTACTTAGAATTTTAGCTTCTTATTTAATTTCAGATCTCAGGTGGCACACTTACAAGATTAGGAGCCCATCACTTGGGAAAGGTCATGTTTAATCTAGCCAACCTCGCCCCTGCTGGGCTGTGGAAGCTCTGTCTCTGAGAAGGTGTATTTCTGATGTCCTCTGAGATATTCCAACGGAGAAATCCTGGGAAACTTTATCTGATTCTGTAATTCTTGCTGGGGGTAGTTTGGCACTTGGAAGATTTGGCAGTTTGTTCCCAAGTGGGGAGGACAACGTGAAGGAAGGTGAGAGTTTGCTTCTCATGTTTTTAGGGTTTCATTCATTTTGTTATGATACCACACCTTTTTCCAAATTAAAAAGCATTTCGATCCAAGAGGGAGCTTGTCTGCAAACAATATATCTGGAAATGTTCATCTGTCTTGGATTTGATTTACGGGGGTGCTAGCATTGTGCTCGAAGACTTGAGGAAAGGTGTGTGGAAGGAGGACTCGTTGGCAAGGACTGGACACTGAATTGCACTGGTTTGACTTACCTGAATTTTCACAAATTGCATCAAATTGAGCTGATAGTCTCTAAGAATCTCTCTAATGAGGGCAACTGGTTATGGATTTCTCTTCTAAACCTAAACCTCGCGTAGCAAATATAGATAGCTTTCCAAAACAGTTAACAAAATAGAAGTCGCGTAAAAACCTATTTTGTTCTTAATTTTCCTCAAAAATGCAATAATTCCTTGTAGCTTTTGAATCATTAAACCATATAAACAAAACATCGCTCATATAATAGGCGTGACATCTTTTTCCTAAATATTTCAAAATAATTAAAACTACGTTAGGTTGCATCAACATCTATTTTTTTTTTGCCTGTTGTTTTTAGTCAACTGAAAACAACAAGCAAACAAACGTGGCTGTTAATGTTCTATTTAAGTAATTTTTTTGTTTCATAAAAATCGAAATTCTTAGGTGTTAAACCATTAGGGAAATACAACTAATACAACGACTGGTCAATTAGCTTGATTAATCAGACATCTGTGGTAGTCTGCTCTATTTTCGTCTTGTCAAGAGGAGCATAGAGTAGATTTCCATTGACTGTGTGATAAATCGGTTAATTTGACTTAAATAGTTAAGGCTCGGTTAGTTTTATAAACATATGACATCGATTTCCGCGGATATTTTCTTGGTGGTGACTTCAATTGATACTTTTAAAATTGGGTTTCCGGTTTAGGACTGGGACCAAGTGATCCATTCTGTTTTAAGGCAATTTTGTAGGGGCTGTTTACATTGAGGTGGAGACCCCAGATAGGTGAGGTAGCATGTGGCGGGTCATTCCACCTATCATGTAAACGTGATAAAATTAAAATGAAAGAGTATATGAACAGGCGGGTTACCCAACCTAAGCGAGTTACCTCACCTACCTGGGGTCCCCCACCTCCATGTAAACAGGCCCTTAGTCTTTCTTGGCCATCTCCAGTCCTTTATCGGAATCTCGTTTTAAAGTATCCATTTCAGTCACGGCCATTTTATTTTATGCAGCTGCTTTATGGTGTTTCCACGGTTTTTGAAGAGCTATTGTCACGGTCGTCATGCAAGGCTGTTGAAGTCGGCTGGCGTGACTATCGTGACTACAGCTAAAAATCTCGAGGGAACTTAAGATTGGGTTAATTTAATTATTATGAGGAAAGCATCACGGCAAGCTGCATAAATAAAAGACTAAACCTCGAATCCAACTTTTTCCGAAAACATTAACCTTTTCCCCCAAGCTAATTTCCTCAAGAAAAGAATAAACATTTTTTTCGAAAACTGACTGATTTTAAATAACCGCAACTTAATATCATTAGGGAAGGTTTACTTTAAATTAAACAAAACATCTAGGAGCGCAATTTATGCGGCACTGAATCTTTGGATAATTACATTATTATGCAAAAAAAGCATCACGGCTAGCTAGATAAATAAAACCAAAATTTTTCCTAGACACAATAACTTTGAGTAGGTTTATAATTCTCTCGCCTTAATTTTCCTTAGGAAAAATAACCCTTTTCGAACGCCGAAGTGGCGAGGATTTCAAATAACTGTAGCCTTTAATCATAAGAGCAGGTTAATTTTGAATTAATCAAAGCAGTTGGAGGAAAATATATGCGGCGCTGAATCAGTGAAGCGTAAATTTTGCTTCAAAATGTTGTTTAATTGCTTTCAGAAATTTCGAAATATTAGATTGACAACAATAGTAGCACTAAAACGAAAAGGCAACCAAATTTCTTTTGATTTAGGTCTAAAAACTAAACATTAAATAGGGCGAAAGAAATCCAGTATCAGAAGCTCTCACAGGAGAGATTATTATTGACTTGTGCTCTTTGGTGAAGTTTGAGGAATGAAGGTCCGGTCAGACTAAGCGGGATTCTGTGTTCAATTCTTGCCTTCGTTTGCCGACGGAAGCGCACTGAGTACTGAGTTTCACTCTGGTAGGGCCCTTTTTTTTCTTGTCTACGGCTCTTGGGCATTTACGATATATTGAATTTGTAGACACGCACCTTCGATAAAAATTTAACTTTTCACCACAAATTACATTGGCTAATTTTCATTCCAAATTATTTTGGTGTGGTATTGTGACAAAAATGAATGAGACCCTGAGGGCATGAGGAGCAAACTCTCACTTTCCTCTACGCTGCCCACCCCACTTGGGAACAAACTGCTGAATCTTCCAAGTGTCCAACTGCCCCCAGCTTGAATAAAGGGATCAGATAAAACAGACCAGGATTTTAAAGTTGGAATATTAAATGAGGACAGAAGAATGAACACCGACTCGGAGCAGAGTGGAAGCAGTCCGGCAGGGGCGAGGGAGGCTAGATTATTTTTTTAATTTTTTTTTTTTTATTGTAAATAAATGGACAACAGAGACAAGTTTTATTTCTTCAATAAAATATTGTTATCTTCAGTACCCGTGCTGTTTACTTTGTAATCCAACTACTTGAGTGAACCAGATAAACACCCTAAAGGCTCAGACACAGCAAAACATTGCGCGTAGTAAAGGCTTCTTCACACCAGCGACATAAACAAAAGCACAAGTTAAGTGCGGACGTAACAGCACAAGAATAAACACAAACACAGGAGAAAACGATACGCACTTATTCTTTCCATTCTCACCAGTAATAAACACAATTAAAGCACAAGTACAAGAAAATCAAACGGGTTCGTTTTATTCTTCTTGCACTTGCTCTTTAATGTTGTGAATTACTGATGATCAAGAAAAGAATGAGTGTGTTCCTTCTTCCCATGTTTCTGCTTATCCTTTTGTTGTTGACGATCTCACTAAACTCAGTTGTACCGGTTTTGCTTACGTCTATGTCGCTAGTATAAACTAATCTTTAACCTACACCGTTTTCCAACCAAGCGATTGTTGCATTCAATGTTGTTAAGGATTTATTGAATTGAACAAACTGCTTTTCTTCACACATCGCAAGCAACAATCTCCGCGCTAAAAAACGACGTAAATTTACTGCGCGCAAGGCTTCACTGTGTCCGAGCCTTTACGTTTGAGAAAACCACAAGTACTTCAACAACAAAGTACGAGTGTCGATGCGAACTTGGAAAAACAAAAAAGGACTTGGCAACACCATTAAGAGAACTTTCGCCCACGCGAATTCTTATAATTTAGCTGATAAGCAACATTTTAAGGTGTTTCGATAGAGTTTATCAGAGACCATACCGATATTTTTTATTTCATTCGTCTTAAAAAGAGATTTTACCCTTGTCTGATGCTTTAAGTTTTCACCACTGACTGATTATGGATTGAATAGCCGTGATAAATTGTTTAATAAAAAAGTTCTAAATGACTCAAATTAATCCTAAGTAACGTCAGAATGCTACTTAATATCATATTTCGCTGCTTGGAAATTTTGGTGTATATTCTTTCGTGCGATCCTGAAAACTAAGCTGTTATCTCACCACCTGTCTAAATGCAACTTTATTCTAAAATTTTGATTTTTAGTGCTTTTCTGTATCTCTCTAGAACGGCTTGACAATTATTTTTAAACCTCATCAAATAATCTTCATGACGTGCATAATAATGTCTCAAACTTTCATCACGATTGATTCACCGTAACACCTTGAAATTTTCAGGCAAACGTAGCCTACAAACCGGCCAAAAATCTGTGTTACAACATTCACTGTTTTGACGTTATGCTAATTTTTCCAAATTAATGCGGACGGACATACATTCATGACTAGTACATTTCAGTTTGAATTTCATTGCATCTTTTGAATGTAAAACACTGAGAATATTTGCACTAAGGCGAACCAAAATTAACGGTATGGTCACTGAAAAATATGTAGCAAAACACCTTTAGGTCTTTCTCAAAGTCGCACCAACACTCGTATTTTGAGCTTGAAGTACTAGCTGGTTTAAATCAAGAGAGAGCTAAGTTCTGTTTTTGATAAACTCTTGGTAACTCTTTGTGGTAAACATCAGACTAATCTTTAAAAAACACCTTGCATGTCGACGCAAAGTACGCCACAAATAAGCGATTTTCAGAAAATAAAAGACAAAAAATATCTTGACTGTGTCTAATTCTTATGAATAGAAAGGTGAGTCTTCCTTGAAGTGGCTCTTGGTGTCGTCACGCAGAGACAAACGCCTTGCGTGACGAACTCAAGGACAACTGCAAAGAAGACTACGATTCTGCAGCACACTGGAAATAAAAAGAATTCATAACGCTCTCATTTGTGGCGCATTTTGCGATATAAACAAATCATTGATAAAGTCAGTCTGAAAACATTACACAAAGCGTTATCCAAGACCTTTTTTCTTGATACTGTGAACTTCTTTTATTCCACTAGCTTTCGGCGCCATGATCTATGGGATCGTTTGAGTCACAAACAATAAATTTTGAAGCTGGAAGGGTGGTTAGAATAAGAAAACAACAATTTAGGGTATTGGTTTGGCACGCGAGAAATCACTCAACTATTATAAACGAACTGTGAGAATTAGCAAGGAGAATTAGCATTTTCACCACTTGGGGAGTACCCAATCCCCTTGCATTTTAGGCAATGCAAGGCAGATTTGAGATTCATCACAAAGTTCACAGTAAATAAACCACGAAATAAACTAGCACAGACATGCAATCCACCAAGACTATACAGTCAAGACAAGTCATTAATGCAGTCATAAATCAAGTCAAAGTCAATATCCCGGTCAAGCAGTAAGTAAAAAGGTATATCAAAGGTATGTCATGCAGTCAGCAAGAAACAGGAAAATTGATCATCTATTAGAAAAAATACCCTCTTAGACTATAAATATATCGATGTTACATGGTCGCCATATTGGGTTTCTTTCATAGGGTTAAGGCATGATTTTGGTCAAAAAATTGGAAATATCCATTATGTTTGTTTTTGGACTATAAAAATATGTATTTTACAAAGTCACCGTACTGAATTTTCTTCAAAGGGATTAACCCATGACTTTGATCAAAAATTTAAAATTTCCTATTAGTTTGTTTTTTAACAAAATGGGCATTGAAATAAAGTTTGACGATAATCTCGTTAAAAAACAAGCCCACCTAGACAAAAATTATTGACTTTACATAGTTGTCATACTAAGACTTTTTTAAGGTGTTAACCCTTAATTTTGGACAAAAATTGAAAATTTCCTCTTTGTTTTTTTTTAACAAAATAAGCCTAGAAATAATGCCTCACGATCATCTTGTTAGAAAAAAAGCCCTCCTAGACTATAAAAAATGGATTTTGCGTAGTTACCAGATTGGGATTGTTTTGAAGGGGTTATCCCATGATTTTGGTCAAAAAATTAAAATTTTATCTTTGTTTGTTTCTGGACAAAATGGACCTGGAAATAATGTTTTGATGATCATTGAGGTAGAAAATAAGCCCTCCCAGACTATAAAGATATGGATTTCACATAGATGCCGTATTTGCCTTTTTTAAAATAAAATAAGCATAGAAATAATGTCTCATGATCATCTTGTTAGAAGAAAGCCCTCCTGGACAATAAAAAATGGATTTTACAGAGTTGCCATATTGGGATTTTTTCAAAAGGGTTAACCCATGATTTTGGTCAAAAATTAAAAATTTCTTATTTGTTTGTTTTTGGACAAAATGGACATTCAAATCATGCTTGATGATCATCTAGTTAAAGAACAAGCCCTCCTCGACAAAAAAAATATTAATTTTACCTAGTTGCTCTAGTTAATCCATGATTTTGGTCAAACACGGAAATTTCATCTTTGTTTGTTTTTGGACAAAATAGGCTATGAAATGATGTTTGTTGATCATCGAGGTGAAAAACAAGCCCTCCTAGACTATAGTAATTTGGAGTTTACAAAATGGCCACACTGAGATTTTTTCAAAGGGATTAACCCATGATTTTGGTCAAGAATTGGAAATTTCCTCTATGTCTGTTTTCGGGAAAAAATAAGGTATGAAATAATATTATTTTGATGATTATCTAGTCAAAGAACAAGCCCACCTAGAGAAAACAAAAAATGTAGATTTTTCATAGTTATCATACAAAGATTTTAGGAAGGAGTTAATCCATGATTTTAGACAAAATATGGACATTATACATTTCTTTGTGTTTGGACATATAAGGCCTGGAAATATTGTTTGATGATCATCAAGTAAAAATACAAGCCCTACTATACTATAAAAAATGGATTTTACACAGAAACCATATTGGCTTTTTCAAAGTGGTAAACCCATGATTTTGGTCAAAAATTGGAAATTATCTGTTTGTTTTTGGACAAAATGGACCTTGAAATAATACTTGATGATCATTGAGGTAGAAAACAAGCCCACCTAGACTGGAAAATTTGAATATTACAAAGTCGCCATACTGAGATTTTTTCAAAGGGGGTAACCCAAGATTTTGTTCAAAAATAAATTTCCTCTTTGTTTGTTTTTGGCAAAATATGCTAGTCAGTTAGTCAACCAGTCCACCCATTAGTCAGTCTTTCTGTTGGTCAGTCAGTCAGCCAGTTAGTCAACCAGTCAGTCAGTCAGTCTGTCTGTCAGTCGGTGAGCCAGCCAGTTAGTCAACCAGTGAGTCAGTCAGTCAGTCAGCCATTTAGTCAACCAGTCAGTCAGTTAGTCAGTCAGTCTGTCTGTCAGTCAGTCAGTCAGCCAGCCAGCTAGTCAACCAGTTAGTCAGTCAGTCTGTCAATCAGCCAGTTAGTCAACTGGTTAATCAGTCAGTCACTCTATCAGTCAGTCAGCCAGCCAGTTAGTCAACCAGTCAGTCAGCTAGTCAGTCAGTGAGTCAATCAGTCAGTCAGTTAGTCAACCAGCCAGTCCATTAGTCAGTCAGTCAGCCAGCCAGTCAGTCAGTCCATTGGTCAGTCAGCAAGTCCATTGGTCAGTCAGTCAGCCAGTTAGTCAACCAGTCAGTCAGTCAGTCAGTTAGACAACCAGTCAGTCAGTCAGTCAGTCAGTCAGTCTGTCAGTCGGTCAGTCAGTCAGCCAGTTAGTCAACCAGTCAGTCAGTCAGTCAGTCAGTCAGTCAGTCTGTTAGTCAACCAGTCAGTCAGTTAGTCACACCAGACATTCAGTCAGTCAGTCAGTCTGTAAGTCAGCCAACCAGCCAACCAGCCAGTCATTCATTTATTCAGTCAGTCACTCAGTCAGTTAGTCTCTGTTAGTCAGTCAATAAGCCAGTAAGTCAGTTGGTCAGCTATTCAGTCATTCAGTCAGTAAGTCAATCAGTCTTCTAGTCAGTCAGTCAGTCAGTCAGTCAGTCATCAAGCCAGTCAGTTCATCAATCAAGACTGTCAATTACATGTACAGATGCTGGTTGTCTAAGCCATAATGTAGATTGCATGTCTGATCTTACCTACAGTCAGTTTTACATCTTTTTATCCTCCATGTGAAAATCATGAGAACTTGAACAAAGTTCTTACCACAGTGCTAACAAAGTTTGAAATTTTAAGTAGTATTCAAATTTCAAATTTTGCTAAATCATGAATGATATTTTAGTTATCAGCCTATTTTAATATGTTAACAAAGTTGTTTTTCATAAAGTACTAGGTTTGACAATTTTTTTGGCTAAACGTTTGGAGTTGCTGAGTTCAGAGACTGCCAATTGAGTTTAACCATCTTTTCAGCAATTAACAACAACAAATTTTATTGAAAATTGGAAAATAACTAATTACATTACTTTCCCACCCGCAAATAGCTTATGAACTAATCGAGGCGGGGGGAGCTGAAGACATATTACAAAACAAGAATTATATATAGATGGACTAAATAACAGTGAAGACACTACAATACAGTAAATAGAGTTTAAACTAACATAAAACAAAAAACAAAAAACAAGGCATGTACATAACGATTACGAAGAGAGGTTAACTAAAGTATTAAATAACTTGATAAGACGGGAGACTTCGACATAATCATCTTCTGACCGCAAAAAATTTAGTAATAATTCTTTTATACTCTAAACTTAATTCATGGCTGTCTGTTGTTTTCCTTTTTCAAAACTTTTTAAGTGCAATGTAGTGTACATAAGGCTCTTAGAACAAAAAAATGACTTGACTGAATAATAATAAGAATCTTCAATGCGCATCAATGTACATGTAAGGTTGCAGTACATTATTTGTCCTTTTGTGACCAAATTAAAGCCTTTTTTTCTAAAAACGTTTCCTTTTTCAGCCAAACGTTCACCAAATTACGGCTGCTGACACTATGATTGGATTTTGAACTTAAATTGTAACGTTCAGTGGTTGGCAAATAATTGAGTCATTGACAATGTAGTTCTTTGAGAATGACTTTGCAATGTAATTTTGCACATGAAGGTGATGTAAAACTGCTCTAACTATAACTGTACAGAACTTAGCTCATATCTAGAACGGTGGCAAAACTGTTCAAAAGAAAACTAATACTTATCCAGGAATAAAATGCTAAATCTATTTGGCATGATTAATTTTCAAGCCAAATTTTTAGACACACAATAAACTAGGATTATAAAATGAATTTTCATGCACATTTTCATAGTATAATAATTATACTATGAAAATGCACAGTGTTTTTTCAACCAGCAGTGTTTATTCGACCAGCAATGGGTTGTAGATTGAATGACATCCACTAAAGTTGTTCAAATTATGCTTAGTTGTCGAGTTGCAAACAGTTAAGGGTTTTGGATAATTTTCCTTCATTTTGTGTACATGTAACAGTGAATTGAATCGCTTCTTGAGCTTACAACACAGACTGTTTTTTCCTAAAATGGTTTAGGGTCTAGTCAATTTCAACAATTGCATTTATCCATCAAATGTTCTGACAGTAAACAGATCCACAATTAACCATTTTGAGTTGATGTTCTAGATTTTATTTTAAAACACGTTTTGAAAATTTTAAGCAAACATCATTTGTTTTGCAAACCAACTTCTGTATAACAAATAACGTGGTTTTGACTTTGATTACCACAAGGAATCATCAGAAGTTGAAACTTTTGCCTTTTATTTTTTACGTACTAATTTCAATTTCAAAATTGCATCATTGAATCTTGTGGCAAAAAAACGGTGCACAAAGGAAACTCCGAACACTTTGAATCATCCAAATGTTGTAGTAAACTTAAAAGATACCCTCTATTGTTAACTCCCCTAAAATGCATTTAAAGGCATTTTAATTTAATGTCCTGGATAAGATTAGTAATTGTCTTTTGAACAAGCCAGCCACATTTTATTTATCTGGTTCACTCAAGAGCTGGATTACAAAGTAAACTATGTACTGAAGATAACCTTGAAATCCTAAATGTTGAAGACTTGATCCAATCCGTTTGTGACATATGCATCTAACCTGGAAGAAAAAAATCACAAATCTACATAACCAACAGGATTAAACTATCTAAAGTCAGGGGTTTCAAGTAGCCAGCTTGTTAAAACAGAGACTGTAAACAACTGTATCAATGAGGGGCCCATAGGTACCCCTTTTCTAGGGGATCTTTATCTTGGGGCATGCTCTCCCAGAAAATTTTGAAATTTTAAAGCACTAAAATGCATTCATCAGTTGTTGGTGCTTATTGAAACATTACTACAGTGGAACCTTTATAATTCAGGACACCCTCAGGACCAAGGAAAGTGTCCCCTGAATAGACATGTCCCTTGAATAGAGGTTGGGCAAGGGTTTGTTAAAAATTAACCAACAAACGATTTTTTTAATTTCTGCCTTGGAATCTGTTGCCAGTATCATTTTTCAAGCAGCTAAATAAAAGATCACAGTTAACTTTACTCTGGCAAATTGTTGCATTGTTGTTCCTACAAGTGCAGTACATCGATTTAAGTGAGATTGTTCATGTTATGAAAGCTCTAATCATAGTGATCAGTGTAAACATTAACTTATCAACCCTCTTTGTGGTCAGTCAGCACTAGGGTGTCCCCTGAATGGAGGTTAAACCTGGGATATGGGACTCAGAAAAAGTCTCCCTTCAACAGAGGTATGAGATAAAAAGATTAATATGTGAATATTCATCCAGGGCCAAATTTTGTGTCCCCTGAATGGAGGTGTCAGGTGACCCAAAGGAGAGGTCCCACTGTATAATATTCTATTTATCAGTTCAATTAAGAATTAATACTTATAAAACAGAGATGTTTTTATATTCATAATAATAATAATAATAATAAAAATAACAATAATAATAACATCATTCAATAAGATTAAACACATCACATTCAGATACTGATAATATTATGGACCAATAAAGAAGTAACTATATGTGATGAGAAATGTCCAATTTAACTGGGAGAGGTCCCTTATCAAAAATGCCACCCAATTTACGAGTTACATTCTATTTAGCTGTGCTAGTAGTATTACAAATGAAGGTTTACGAACCAACCTAGTGACTCATTGTCATCTCTTTCCAGTGATAATGACTTCCTTTAATACAGCTGCCTCTCTATTGTTGGAGCCACTCATCAACATGCGTCTGATGATCTGCCACACCCTGTTCAAGACAAATTGCCACATTAATTTTAACATCAAAAGATTTTGCCGCAATTGGTGCTGTCGAACAACAGCTCAGTGAAAAATCTTCCCGAACATCCACTTGCTCCCAGGAGGGGAATCCCAGGCCAGCTATACCACACATTCGATGATATCCTGGCCTGTGTCAGCAACCATTTCCAAAACTAGATCAGTTTCTAAATTCAACAGGTAACCATTGACAGTCATCATCATCATCATCATCGGTTGACCGAAGAGCAGTCACCTGTACACTGTAAGTAGTCTCTAACTGTCTCAATCTTGGGCAGCATGAACAATGTCATCATCCAAGAAAATGGTATTTCTGACAGTGCAGTATAATGGAACAGACAGATATAGCTATTTTGCCAGCACAGACCAGAGGACTGGGCCAGCTAGGAGAAATTGTGGAAAGCTTTTTGAGAGATGTTTAGTTGTACGTTGTCAGCATTCATACGAGCTCCTAACGTCAGCTAGCTAGTTATTGTGTACCTTTGCCCCCGAGTTGTAAGCATCGCAGCTGATTTCAGCAGGTGGGGGTGTACGTTCCCTTTTTTCCACAAAGTGGTTTTGGGTTTTCACATCCAACAGTGTCGTACTTAACTTCTTTCAAGATTTGTGTTTTGTCATGAGGTGTGTTGTATTTTAGTGTGGCCTTGTAATCTTACCGAAATTTTGCAATAAACTGGCTTTGAGGTCCTTACTGACCTACAGATCCCTGTATTTATTCTGGTGTGGGTGTTTTTCTGGGTAGTGCAGGCAAAATTGCCAGAGAAAAAAAAAACCTCCTTGTTTACTTCACAGGGTTGGAATCTCTGAAATGCTTATTCATTACCAATGGATAGTATTACCAATAAAGGTCCACAAACCAACCTAGTGACTTGTGATCTCTTCCCTGTGGCAATAACATCCTTCAGATCAGCTGTCTCTCTAATGTTGGAGCCACTCATGAACATCTCTTCAAGGCATCTTCACTATTCGTTTCTGCCTGAAATAGAAATAACTGAAGGTTAAGCAAAGCGAGTACATCATAATTTGAGACTTCCTAGGTTATTTTTACTATTTTTAGAAGCATAGTGACATACGAGATTCAGTTATGCACAAAAAACATATAAAGTAACTGTTGTACTAAAGAAGGATTTGATAGTTCTAGTGGTGGTGGTGGTGGTGGTTGATTAATGACATCTGGTTCTGCTAGAAAGTCGTTGGTTTCAAACTACAGTCAAACCTCCACTAACGGCCACCACTCCACAATGGCCACCCCTCCCAGGAGGGGGGAGGGCATACTTTAGGAATTTCTGGGTAGGGATGTGCCGCTGAGACCCTGGAACTCTTAACCTATACCAGAGCTAGTTCAGCTAAATTCTGCTACCATACTAGAGTAGCTGTTTCCCTAGTCTAGATAAAATCTCCAACCAACTGATCAGTTTCCTGAAATATGATACCCTATTCTAGACCCAAATGTTCTGATTTACATACCCTATCCTAGAGTAAACTGCTTGAAAACCATACCCTTCACAGCAGCACATACCTATATAGCCCATATATGGCTTTGCTAATTCTCACAGTTTCTTTATAATAGTTACTGTACTAAGTGATTTCTCGCGTGTCAAACCAATACCCTAAATTGTTGTCTTGTTATTCTAACCACCCTTCCAGCTTCAAAACTTATTGTTTGTGACTCAAACGATCCCATAGACCATGGCGCCGAAAGCTAGTACCCAATCCCCTTTCAGTTTGGGCACCAAGAGCTATACAGCCAAGACGAGTCATTCACTCAGTCATAAATCGAGTCAAAGTTAATAAATCACTAAATTATTCAGTCGATATATCAATATCCCAGTCCAGCGGTAAATGAAAAGGTATATCGGTATGTCATATTGGGATTTTTTCAAAGGGCTAACCCATGATTTTGGTCAAAAACTGGAAATTTCCTCTATGTTTGTTTTTAGACAAAATAGGCTATGAAATAATATTTGATAATTGTCTAATCAGAAAACAAGCCTTTCAATACTATAAAAATTGATGATCACCTAGTTAGAAAAACAGGCCCTTCTGGGGCATAAAATTATGGATTTTACATAGTTGCCCAACTGGGTTTTATTAAAGGGGTTAACGCATGATTTTGGTCAAAAATTGGATATTTTCTCTTTAATTGTTTTTTGGAAAAATGATGATGATCATCTAGTTTGATAGCAGGTCCTTCCAGACTATGAAAATATTGATTTTACATAGCTGCCATATTTTCAGAAGGGGGTTCAGACCTATAATTTTGGTCAAAAATTGAATAGACCCTCTTTCTCTTACCCTGCTAGCAGAGTCGCTTCGATCTTTCCCAACTTACAGTATCTAGGAAAGATCGAAGCGACTCTGCTAGCAGGGTATCTTTCTCTGTTTTTGGCCTAGAAATAATGATTGATGATCATCAAGTTCCAAAAAAAACCCTCCTGGAAAACAAAAATATCAGTTTTACATAGTTACCATATTGGATTTTTTCAAAGGAATTAACCCATGATTATGGTCAAAAATTGGAAATTTCCTCTTTGACAAAAAAGGCCTTGAAATAATGTTTTATGATCATCAAATTATAAAACAAGCCCTTCTAAACAACTTATTTTACATTGTCACTATTGTATTTTTTTAAAGGGGTCACCCCTTGATTTCGGAAAGAAAGTCCTAATATTGCAGTTGAACAGTCAGAGTTAAATCATTCAGTCACTCAGTGTATCTGACTCTGACAGCCTCCGGAATGCAGAGTCTGCATTTAGGCACCCAGTTAGTCAGTCATTCAAGCCAATTAAAGGTACTAGCTAGCAGTTTAAGGTGTAATAGTTCAGTTTTTCCTTGCAATGAATCATTTAGCCTGTAGCCATTCAGTCACAATTGGCAACTCTGACATAGTTATCAATAATAATTATTATGTCTCCCATTGCTAAAAAAAAGCAGTAGGTTCAAATGATCAGAAAGTGAGCTTGCAAATCCAGCACCACAGGTCAACAACAATCAACATTTTTGGCCATGACTGTTTCAGAAATGACTGGCGCAATCCATTCAACCAAAGTTCAGACCTGTCTGACCGGGAAAAGAGGACCTCCTCAAAAGGTGGACCAGATATTTGGAAACTTTTCCGGTTGGACCGAACCGATCCATTGAGTTTTGGACCGAAATTTCTGGAAATTTTGGTTGAATGGATCGCACCCAACATCTGTCATTCTTCCCACAAGTCACTCAGTCACTCAGTATGTAAGTCAGCTAGCCAGTCAGCCAGCCAGTGAGTCAGTCAATCAGTCAGTCAGTTGGCCAGTTAGTCTTCCAGTCAGTCAGTCAGTCAGTCAGCAGTCAAGTGGTCAGCCAGTCTGTCAGTCAGTTGGTCAGTCAATCAGTTGGTCAGCCAGTCAGCCAGTGAGTTAAGCAGTCAGTCACTTAGCATGTAAGCCAGATAGTCAACCAGTCAGTCAGCCAGTCAGTGAGTCAGTCATTCTCATAACATGTAAGCCAGACAGTTGACCAGTCTCCCTGACAGTCAGTCAGCATTACAACTTCACGCCGATTTAAGTGTGTACCCCAACTTTTGGGGTTATCAAGTATTCATATATTCAGGCTATTGTTCTTGCCATTGTCGATTACCTTCCGAAGAATCCACGAGCGGAATTCCTTTGATTTAGGTGCGATATGTCTCTTTTGTTTCGAATTTTGTTGCTTCATTGACTTTTTAATCCCCATTGTTACATGATGAGTATTAAATTTATCCATTAAAATACTCGGACTTGCCTGTTAAATTTGATGCAGTCTGTGGGAATGCTTACAAGTCTTTTAAGCGTGGCGGACAACTCTGGTTGCATAACATATTTTTGGTCACGCACCGTGTTACAAAGGAAACAAGCCTGATAAATTTGAAGTTGATTAAAGCTTATAAATGCCTGGTCTCCAATAGTATTTTTTATTAAACACTCTCCTGCCTTGAAAATAATTTGGCGTTTAAAGAATTGCTGCGGAAGTTATTTATTAGAACGTTTTATTCATTGAGTAGCTCTGCAATCAAGAGCGAGCAACTCTTTTCAAAATGTAAACAACGCAAGCGGTGAATGCATTTAACGGGATGACACAGTTTTATTAGAGTGTAATTTCACTTTTTGAACGTTTTTAAGCTTGCCTTTCAGTTTTCTTTTGTTGAACAAAACCTTGCGTTTCAGTTACGTGACTGCAGGGCCCGAAATAACCGTGTATTGTCAGTTCACCGATTTGCATGACAACTTGATTCGCGGAGTAGTCGAGTGAGACGGGAAACATCTAAAATCAAAACAAGAGTTGTAATCGACAGATCAAAACTTGCGGAGTTCATAATTCCTCGAAATAATTTTGTAGAAATGCTTGTATAGTTTCATTGCTCTGGAGAAATGAATAACTGTTATGATTGAATGAATGGATAACTCTCGGCGGATTTTATTAAGCGATAGGCGAGAAAAAAATGCTTCAGCGGCTTGCTCTGTACTTGAAACCTCGGCAAGAAAAAAAAATCCAATCATGGTCCACAGTGGTCGAAATTTCTCGTTCAAGATCTCTTTTTGAAGCTCTCAAAATTTTCCTTTTTGAAAAATACGTGTCCAAGTCGAAGAAGTTTTATGAAAGACTTAAATCCATAGACTTCTACCGCAATATGTGCGATAATTCTCTGCAGTTTTATTGACACACTTAGAACAAAAAGGATACTTATAAAACTTGTGGCCCTGGGCAGCTTAATTAAGCCATTGTTCAATTCCTTTGAATGCGCTTCTGAGTTTTCCGCCATAAAATCTCACCTTCTTTGAACTGAGTCAAAACGAACACTCTCGAAGGGAAAGTTCGGAGGAATAAATTGAGCCTTCAGGGTACAAAATCCAGCGGTTATGCCCATTTCTGAAATACACACTTCAATCGGCGTGAAGTTGTAATGGTTAGTCTGTCAGTCAGATAACCAGTCAGTCAGTCAGTCAGTCAGTCGGCCAGTTAGTCAGCCAGTCAGTCAGTTAGTCAATCAGTCAGTCAGCCAGTAAGCCAGTCAGTCAGTCAGTCTGTCAGGTACCCAGCCAGTCAGTAAGTCAGTTAGTCAGGTAGCCAGCAAGTCTGTCAGTCAGTCAGTCAGCCAGTCTGTCAGTCATCCAGCGAGTCAGTCAGTCACAAAAACATCTGTCATTCTTTTCACAAGTTGCTCAGTCACTCAGTCACTCAGTAAGCCTGCCAATCAGTTCGCCAGCCAGTCAGCCTGTCAGTGAGTCAGTCAATCAGTAAGTCAGTCAGTTAGTCAGGCAGTCAGATAGCCAGCCAGCTGTCAGTCAGTCAGTCAGTCAGTCAGTCAGTTAGCCAGTCAGTCAGTCAGTCAGTCAGAGAGTAGGTTAGTCAGTTAGCCAGTTTGTTAGTTAGTCTAGTCATTCAGTCAGTCAGTCCACCAGTCAGCAAGCCAGCCAGTCAGTCAGCCAGCTGTCAGGCAGTCAGTCTATCAGTCGGTCAGTAAGTCAATTCAGTCAGTCAGTCAGTCAGCCAGTCAGCAAGCTAGTCAGTTAGTGATATTGGCTGTGTAAGCCACAATGTAGATTGCATGTCTGATCTTACCTAAAGTCAGTTTTACACCTCTTTTCATTGTCATGTTAGTTGGGAAATTTTAAAACAACAACAACATAGTCAACTACCCACGTAAAAATCATGAGAACTTTGAACAAAGTTCTAACCACAGTGCCAACAAAAATTTTGAAATTTTTAATGGTTATTAAATTTTCAAATCTTGCAAATTTTGCCCATTAGTTTGAAAAAAGTTGTTGTTTCATGAAATACTAATTTCAACTTTTTTATGAGTAATTTATTGGATTTAGATTAAAAAGTCTGAAAAGTTACTGTGTTACAAACTCTCCAAGGTCATTTTTTGGACCGATTTTTGAGTTGTTGAGTTGAGGCCACTTCTTTGAGTTGTGGGTTATCTTTTCAGCAAAATTCAAAATTTTAACTCATGGCTTTCTCTTGTTACCCTGGGTTTAAAATTTTTCTAGGAGCAATGTAGTAAATAGGACCCTCTTTAAAAATAAGCCTTGACTAATAAATATTAACGTGAAATTTCAGTTTTCTAGCCCAGTAAATAAGTAGTTGGTATCTCAAGTCTGTTTGCAACTGACCATAGCTATATTATGATAAGATTATTATGATCTAACAGGTCAAAATTTAATCCAGGTTGAAATTTTTTCACCTAGATAGATTGTCAATTTCCATTGCCTCCTAGCCCTAAATCATGAATAATTAGGGCAGGGAGACTAAGGAAATTCAAAATCAACCCAGCATAAAGATATTGAATCTGAATTTAATTTTGACCTGTAACATAATACTAATATAATAATAATGCTGGATGGTACAGTAATAATAGTAATAGTACCCCTCCTTTCCCCACGGACATGGCGGCCTTGTCGTGTCGTTGCAGATGCTCTTATGTTTCCGCTTGTCAACAAAAAGAACAACAACAACCGCCAACGTTGGACTTTGCAAACTTATGAATGAATAGTCCATGTAGCCGTTCAGAACGCACTCAAGAGAGCCTACCTGAAAATATACGTGCGGTCCAACAGACTTTGCCGCTTTGTGTGTGCTTGTTTCCCGTTGATGAAGTAGCCCATTTCTATACATGCAAATGAGCCAAACGACAAAGAATAAGCCATCAAACAGTTTGCCATTAAAGCCATGGTGTTGAAGTTTCATGCAAACGGCGGAATCACAACAATAACGTCCAGGTTCTAAACACGTGCGCCATTTTGAGGCGCCATCTTGGTTTCTTCTTGGTTCCAGGTTTCACTCAGTGTTTAGAAGTGGGTGGAGCTTGGGTTAGGGAAATCTGGATTCTGGAATTAGGGAAATTTTGCTTGTGGAATCCGGAGTCCTAAGCTACAGCTAAGGGACTCCAGGATCCCACTAACGATTGAAATCCAGAATACAAGTTCAACTGAAAAGAATCCAGAATCCAGTAGCTCGAATCCGAAATCCACGGCGTGGAATCCAGTAAGACTGTCTTAGATTCCCTTACATTGGGCGACTATAAGTTGTGGTAGGTCTGAAAACGTAGTTTCAATCATGTTATGAACTTCCAATTTTTGCCCCTTTCACAAAAACAAATCTATTTGACTTTGAAAAATGTAAAAACAAGCAATGTGCGAAGTTTTCTCTACTGCCTAACTGATGAAACAAGTGAAAAGCTGACGTTTCCTACAAGACTCAAGAAAGCAAACTGTCACATGCCTATATACTGAACTGTTACTTAGTAACAATCGTTCATGTGACCGCTTACCGTGCACCCGACCGCGCAGTTGATGACGAACGATCCTAATATGGATTTTTTACATAGAATTTTTAACCTTTGAATGTTCAAGCAGACCAGTTTCAGTGTAAGTTGTGCATGTTTTGTCCTTCCTTAATTTCTGCCAGAATAGTTGACATGGATGCAAAAAAATAAAAAATGAAATAACACGCCAACTAGTGACGGTTTCCAAGTCACAGACATAGCTATAGCCAGGCCAATAGGCTCGGTTCTACATTTTTTCCTGCCCACTTGAAACACAAATTCAAATTTCTTACGACAAACTTTCGAGTTAAGGAGATATTCGATAATTCCAGAAAAACGAATGCTTCCGTTGAAAAATGCACTGCGACATGTAGTACAAGATCAGCCAGCCACCTCATTCGCTTTCACAAGAGTTCCCAAATTTTTCAGGGGCACTTACAGCACATCCAGCTGTGTCAATACTACAGCAGCTGCAGAGAAGTGTAAAAAGCTTTTTGAGGTCAACGATGAAAGAAGATCGCCTGGTGGGCTTGAACTTGTACTTTTTGTTTGGATTGGGGAGCATCTTAATGCAGAAGGTCTTGCTTAATGTACGTGAAACGGACGATGAACTCTAGGGTTTGTCCTTTACAGAATTAGCAGTTTAAATCCAATCACAGCTCTGTCGTGATCAGAAGAGGATTTGCTAAATTTCACAAAGATCGCGACAAAGATGTCCGATATCTTAGGGAAGATGCGCCCACACGGGCCAAGTATAACACTAAACTTGATCAGCTCATGGCGCCTGAACCAAGCTCTTCAGGTAGATGAAGGAGAAGATTTTTTGTGAAATCGTTCAAACAAGTTTCTTAAGAAAAAGAAAACTCTTCCAGAGGAAATAAGTGTTCACAAGCCCTGGCCGGGTTAACCAAGATAATTAATTATGTAAAATGTCTAGCCGCTTCTGATTGGCTCCAATCCCCGGCATAATTCTTCATAACCAGCGGGCGCTTACAATCTCTTGAAGATAGGGAATATACAACCGATACAAGGGTATATAGCCCCAACTGAATACAAAATCGCCGATCTGCCGAGGCGGATCTTCATAGTTCTTCACATTATACTCAGGCAAATTCAACAATTTGAATGTTAAATACAGTTGAACCTCTCTACAACGGCCACCTTGGAGACAGAAGAAATTGAGCATTCCAGAGAGGTTGAAACGGGAGTGAACGTACGGACTGTCAATCAAAAAAAATGACCGTTGTAGAGAGGTAGCCGTTGTGGAGAGGTAGCCGTTGTGGAGAGGTAGCCGTTGTGGAGAGGTAGCCGTTGTGGAGAGGTGGCCGTTGTAGAGAGGTAGCCGTTGTGGAGAGGTAGCCGTTGTGGAGAGGTGGCCGTTGTAGAGAGGTAGCCGTTGTGGAGAGGTGGCCGTTGTGGAGAGGTGGCCGTTGTAGAGAGGTAGCCGTTGTGGAGAGGTGGCCGTTGTAGAGAGGTAGCCGTTGTGGAGAGGTAGCCGTTGTAGAGAGGTAGCCGTTGTAGAGAGGTAGCCGTTGTGGAGAGGTGGCCGTTGTAGAGAGGTAGCCGTTGTAGAGAGGTAGCCGTTGTGGAGAGGTGGCCGTTGTAGAGAGGTAGCCGTTGTAGAGAGGTGGCCGTTGTGGAGAGGTGGCCGTTGTAGAGAGGTAGCCGTTGTAGAGAGGTAGCCGTTGTGGAGAGGTGGCCGTTGTAGAGAGGTAGCCGTTGTAGAGAGGTAGCCGTTGTGGAGAGGTAGCCGTTGTGGAGAGGTGGCCGTTGTGGAGAGGTGGCCGTCAGATGAGGTTTGACCGTATCAAGAACTACTAGCGCTGACCAAACACTGCAATGAAGGAGATCCTTTGAGGAGAAATGCCCCAGCTAAGGGCGTCAAAAAACTACAGACGCCTATATTATTAGGCTGATTTAGCAACAGAACGGGAACGTCAGTTGACGACGGCGCGCGCAAGTTAAACAACTGGCTTGACCAATGGCAGAGCGCAGGTGGCAAATAGGGCACCGGAAGTCGTGTTCAGTCCTTTCCGCTCGCTTTCCCGTCGTCAACTGACGTTCCCGTCCTGTTGCTAAATCAGCCTATTATGTCAAGGCAGACCAAATAAGAGCAACAGAAAGCGGAAGAGGAGCTTAGACGGATGAAACAACACACAGATCAATGTATTCTGAGTCACTTTGTATTTTCTTTCACTTTTTTTATTTTTAAGTTAGTTTCTTTTATGTCGTCATAGGCATCAACACATAACAATCAAGGCATAGTACAAGCTATTCGTCACTTCAACCTTGTTCCCAGGGTTCTCTCCTACCCGTCTCTTAAGAGAGAGATCCTGGGAACGAGGTTGTCATCCCTTTAAAAACAAAAGGGAAACTGGGACGAGTTAACCTTCACTAAGACTTCTGGGATTGTTACCAGGGATACAGAAAAAAAAACTGATGTACATTTTACCAATGGTATATTTAAACAAAAATTTATAATTTTCTACTTTTACATGTACACATTTTCCTATTATTTCAAGAGAGACCACTTCAGCTGGTCCTTGGCTGTCTGTAAAACCTACAAAATGAATAAATAAAAGAAAAAATAATGATTAATTCTCCAATATTTTCTGGTTCAAGGTTGTATAAAATCAAAGATTGTTTTAACAGAGAACATCTGAAGCAGTGGTCAGTAGCTTATTTGAATGGTTAAACCTTGGAACCACCTTGTACAGCATAATAAACAGTATCACAGGAAAGTCCTCCTCAGTACCTTTCATTTGAATGGTCACATCATAGGATTTCATCCACAGACTCAAAAGTTAGAACCACCTTGTACAGCATAATAAACAGTACCACAGGAAAATACTGCTCAATAGCTTTCATTTGAATAGTCACACTTTAGGATTTCATCACACAGGTAGTGAAAAAACTAGGGGCAACTTATTTGCACAGTGATATCCTAATTTTCAATTGTGATATAGCTCTTTACCTGTGCGACTGTCTGCTCTGACAGTGGAACATCATCATTCTGAAAAAGAAAATTTAATATATCAGATTTATGGTCATAAATACATACCACAGCTATGAAACTAAAGGAGACAGAAAGGCCAAGTGAATAAAATGTTTGACGCGTAATCAGGTTATAAGAGAGCATGCCCCGCCCTGAACACTACAGGTGTACCTGGATTTGCTTCTACGTAGTTCCAAGTTGAAGTTAAAGTTCTTGGCTACACTTCTCAACCTTCTTGTGCTTAATTTTAATTATTTGTTTCAGTTAATTGCTTGACTCCAATAGCTTTGATATTGTACAGTCAATTGGGGCTTTTTTTACTTGCACCCCTTTTAAAAAATGATCTGAGGGGGGTCACATATAAAGACATTGTGCTACTCAGTGTGCTTATGGGAACATAAACAACGAATTAAACTTGTTTTATCAGGTGAGTTAAAATGGTGAGCTGTCCAGTGATGAAAATAGAGGTCAAAAGAACTCCAGACACTGTAAAAAAAACCTTTTCAAATGACTGTTTCATAGGCTCCTAATGACAATTTTTTTCATCAGCTCTGGGTTCATCCCTTCATCTTCTCACTCCTCCCAGCAATGTTGTGCCCAAAAGAAGGACTCATTTCTTCCTATTTTGCTCAAAATTCAACATTTTAGGAGGGTGTAGGGGGTAGTTGCTGGTTTTTTTAATATCACTGAATAGGTCCCAACACTTTTGCCATCTGCAGCCAAATAACAATGAAAAGATAGTGCTACAAACTTCAGCATCTGAATCTGGAGTTTGCACTTCAGCATTTGTTTTAGACAAGAAATTTTACCTTGATGGCCACTCTTTGTAAGATAGTAGAAGCATCGGCTTCCAAGATAACCCTGAAAAATATTGCCATAAAATTACAGATTACAGAGCTAGGGCTGATGCCAGTTCATTAAGTTTTACACCACAGTGGGAAAACTTGAGCTTGACCGAGGTAAACCCATCAAGTTATTTACAGCCACTGCAAGTAAACAAGAATAAAATTACAGCTGAACTTACCCGCCATCCACAATCTCATCTACTATTGACAAAACTCCATCCATGCTGTCCATCAAGGCTCTCTTCTCTACGTTCTTTCTCAGCATTAGACTGACAGCATCATAAAAAGCATTTAAAACGCTTCCTAGGATCAACTATAAACAATAATACATGCATTAATATTACCACTTCTTTCCTTTCCAGAACTGTGGCCTTGGATAAACCTGCTCTTCTTACAGCAACGAACTCGATTGCAACACTTCTTGCTTTAGAGCAATTACCTGCATTATCTGAGGAAACGCCTTCCCCTTTTTTTAAATAGTCGGAATCAATAAAAGCACTTAATCTCCCTTCTTCTCCTCCTACCATTTTTAAATGTGGCATGCTTTTGTAATTTGAATCCTTTGAGTTACTGGCTTATAGATTCTTATAGATTCCAGTTAAATTTCAAAGTTAAAAATGTTTTTAAAGTTAACTAGTAAATCTTAGTCTATAAGCAAGAATGTTTAGGTAGTAAATCAGCCTAGTAAAAACACAACCAAACAAAAACAAGGTGCAGTTTTTGTGAGCTTCAACCTACATATGACACAAACCCGCCAGTCAAAATCTTCAGGAATCTACATGATCTTCCCTTGTCAGGGCTGTCAAGTAGCTGGTCTCTTAGGAAAAGTAACCGGTCATTTATCCCACAAATTCTCCAAAGTTTGTAATGTTTGACTTATTAAGAAACTTAAAGTAGCTGGTTGATTTTACAGCAGTAGCCCACTTACCCTGCGAGCAGATGGAAGGGCCTCTGCTCGCAGGGTATAGCCCACTAAAAAAGAGGCCAGCTACTGGCCACTAATGACAGCCCTGCTTGTCCTTAGAGTGTAAAGTAAAAGCTTAATTATAATTTATACTTGTACCTCATTTTCATTGGAGGAGCCCATCACATAAAAATAGAGATCCACGTTACTTCTATAAACACAAGTCAAGCCATCTAACATAATGATTTCCGCTGTTAAAATGAAAATATAGATTCTAGTTTTTATCAGTCAGAAATGAAGACTTCTGGGGGCACATACAAGTAGGCACACATGTATATTGAAACTTAGGTGGCTGGGAACTTACACGAACACACCTTTTCTTAAGTATTCATATCAGTAAAAGGGTAAATTTTTGATGACTCATATGGGCATTTAAGTTACAATTCACTGCTCTGCTTACCAGCTCTTTCACACTCTCATTGATTTTCAAAATAGCACATGAAGGCATAAATTAGAAGAAATAAGTACTTAACATTACATATTGAGTATCCAGTGTCTGAACACAGTATCACTATAATTACCCTCTTGCCCATCAACTAAATAATTATTATACTCAAAGGACTGTCACAAAGGGGTAGAGGACCAGAGTTTTTCCCCAGTGACTATAAGCATGACTCCCGGCTACTTCATAGGAAACTACAGGTAATTAGAACCAAAAGACCTTCCTAGCTGTTCAATTCCCCTGCCCATATACCTGTCAACTTGAAATCTTAGTGACAACCATGTACGTTGAGGCACCAGAAGTGAACATAGCCTTAACACTTTAACCCCCAATATCAACAAACAAATTCTCCTGACTGATCTCCATATATTTCCCTACAAATTAGTCGAGAGAATTTATGAAAAGATCATAGCATTTTCCCCATGGTGAGCATTTCATGAATTCTCACAACCTTTTCTTTTGATTATGTATTGATATTGTTAGGAGAAATTTGATGTTGATCACTATTGGGGCTTAAAGGGTTAATAAAGTAAACAAATCTCATATTTATCTTAATAAATCTTGTATTTTTGTTATTCAGTACCATAATATAACTGACAAAAGCATCAATGATTTGCCTGACAATTCAAGAACTGACGTTACAGGAAAATAGAAAACTCACCATTAGCTCTGTGTGTTTTGTTAAAGAGATTCTTTTCAAACTCTTTTTGTTCCTTTGTTGTAGGATAGGTGTCATCATAATACTGAGACAAGATTACAAAGATTAACAATGTAACTTATGTTTTCTAATGTTAAACAGTATTCTAAGCAGGAAATGACTGCATGATCTATGATCAATGTTGTAAAATCAAAAAAGTTCATACAATATATTAAGTTTATACCCTGAATTTGGAGGCACGGTGCAGCTCAAAAGCAAATGACCAATCTCAACTTGTTATTTCCGGGGAATGATTTGCTACTCTTATATCTCAAAATGAAAGACAGGAGTCTTATCTCTTGCTATGGGAATCCTGTGTATGTCAACTTTTAAGAGAAGCTTTTAATTGGTAGTCCATTTTGATAGTCTTTGACAGGACATTGCTCATAATTTTCTTGTCAGAAAAGAGAATCAAAATACCATCTACTTTTTGTTTTTTTCTCTAAGCAGGATCCTTAAAACATAGGATTGGGGCATTCGAACCTTCATTGCCACCTCTATAGCTGGTTTGCACATGACGTCACGGCAGCCATGTTAAGGTCGTGTGTTGGTGGTCAAGAGGAAAAGCATTTCTCTCCTCTGGGGACCAAACCTTATTTCCATGAAAATTCTTCGAGAAAAATTATATTGCCACCTTGCAATGTGGTTGCAAGCGAAGAAAACCCAAAAAAAAGGGTCCAAAACCAGGGTTGTTGGAACGTTTTGAAGTAGAGGGCTAAGTTGTCAAAGTAAGTGGCCAGTCTAGGGATATTTTATTTAAAAAACGCCATCCGTAAAGAAATTTCAAGCAGAGTAGCCGGCCAATACTAACCAAGTAGGTAAAGATTTTCACTGGCAGCCGGCTACTTTTGACAACCCTGCAAAACCCTCACCAGCCCTGTGGTGAAGCATTTTTGAATGATAACGCATAAACCATATTGGTAGGCTAAAAACTATGATACTGCAGCCATATGTAGTACTGAGGATCCCACTGAAAACTGCCTTGAAATGAAAATCCTCTATCTTTTCGCCAGGTAAAATACTTGACAAAACATTAAGAGGTGACATGGGATTTGAAAACAAAATGCTTGTTTCCTTTTCACAAAAGAGGAGGTTAGGTTTCCATACAACCCCATACATTTACTATGCATACATTTCTCGACTCTATTTATACTAAATGTTTGTGTGAAAATTAATAATATGAAATTGCTACATGCATAATAAATGTCGGGGCTGAGCGGAAATCTTAAACGTTCACTATTCCACAAGCATAGAGCTCATCTTCTGAAATAATTGTTGACACTATGAGGAAAGGAACGTTACCCAAGAATTACAATTACACACGTATATGACCAAGAGAAAGTCAAAACAAAAAAAAATTGTGATTCAAAGATGTACGCAAGCTCACCTTTGCTACAACTCTCTCCCCATCATTATCAAGAATAGCAATGGCTTTCACCGTGTATAGAGAAGGTTCCTTAAATAAAGAGAAGTAAAAATCACACTTTGATTCACGGATCCATCCACGAAAGAAAAGTGAAGGGAACTGAATAAAGTTAAGTTAAAGTTTATCTTGACTCGATACAGGCACCTAACAAGGTTTAAGTTTGTGGTGTATTAAGCATTGATCTCGTGTAAAGGGGTGAAAATAGTAAAAATATACATTTCAATAAACACGTTTTGTGGTGTCTACAAAGCAGACATTGAAATGAAATCCGGGTAAAAGTGTAGTATTTTCAAGAAGAACTTACCGGCACTGCCGTGTCCATGTTGGATTTGATGACGTTCCACGTCGGAGCGCGGGGGGTTTGCTGGGAAATAACGCTCTCTCGGGAAAGAACTGGGTACTAGCCACAACTCGCCCGGTCGCCCGCCCGTAACAGCGAAACAAAAATCGTGTTGGAGAAAAAGCAGCTTGCGTAGCTGGCGGGATCGCTATGCGTACTCACCACGCGAAGCTATTGGCAAAGTGCGGGATTTTCGCAAGCCGAGAGGGAAATTTGTTGCTTGCGAACGGCAGACGTTTCTCCTCCGCTCATCGCCGCTGAGGGACGTTTCGCGAGAAGGAATCATTGATTTACGTCATCAGTATGGAATTTCTGTCGCTGAGTCGCAGACGTTCCTCCCCGCGAAACGTCCCTCAGCGGCGATGAGCGAGGAGAAACTTCTGCCATTCGCAGGCTAGGAAATTTGATTCGCTCCTGAGTCCTCTCGTGACCTCTCCGCAACCATTACTTTAGCACTCGCCCGCAGACTAATCCCGCCACCTGCACAAGTTAGAGAGAGAAGGGGAGAGAAAGGAAAAGGTCATAATGCCAGGCGTGTTGCTTTTCAACAGATGCCTATCTATCGGCCGTCCATTAGGGAGATTTTTTTAAATTCTTATGGTGAGAGTAACCGGATAAGTGACTGGGAAGACCTTGATTGTTAACTCTCCCCATTTCAAGCTAAAAATGAAAAAAATATTTTTAGCTGCCCATTTAGCTTTGCATTTCGTTTCAAACCCTATCAAATTTTCAAGTTTTAGTTTTAAACAGTTATGGGTTAATAATCAGCAAGCTAGATTTGCAGAGGGACTCACCTTTGTCAGTCAGGAATGACGGGAGACATGTGAACAGTGAAGGGATTTTTAAAAATACCTCTAATTAAGTGCTGAGTTTGAAGTCCGTTCTACAATCACGGACAGAGTTTTTTCCATCGATTTATGGCCCAAGCGCAACCAAACAGCCCGTCACAGTCGTAAAATTTTACGGACGCTTGTATCACTTGCCCCCCAAGCATACAAACGTCAGAAACGTCAGAAAAAATTGGTCGACTTTGGTGGACTAAATCGCTTTCAATCTTGGCAAGTTTATTAAAGTTAAGGCGCTATTTTCGGCGGTGTTGACAAACTTTCGCCAAATGATCCTCCTCAAACCTCGGAAAAAACCCGTGGAAGGGTTTATTATTTTGAATTGGAAACCTATCATTTCATCGCTGTAGGGTTAAAATTAAAATCATTAAAAAGTCAATACTAAAAAATATATGGAAAATTGTATTTTTAACAACATCGATAACAACATATGGCTAAGAGAAACCTTTTTCCTTGGGTAAAACTTTTCGCACTTTATACACGAAAATCTCTCTATACTTCGTCACTGAAATGTTGAAAACAATTCCTTAGATTATAAAATTATGAGAAAGAGTTTTTCATATCGAAATTTCACCACCATTCTCTAAACGACAAATACAAACTACAAGTTCAGAAATTATTGTTTATGTGTCATAAACCCCACATAATTGGACAAATATGTAAGCAGCTGCTCAAATCGCAGAAGAAGTGTAAACTGCAGCTGACGATAATGGATGAACATGTCGCGAAAACTCACTGACGTGTTGGAAAAGCAATTACCATTAAAAGAAATGTAAGTGTCTAATAGAACCGAGTTTCTAAAACTGTAAAGAGTATTCTCCAAATAGTCTGGTATAAGTAATGACTACTCGAAATATTTATCCGATCGTTACAAAACCCAGGTTAAAATATCACCAGCTTTATTAGTTAATTTTTTATTTGGCCGTTATGGTCCTTTTTTAGTCGCTGGATATTTTTTATGTAAATTAGTTCCTTTGATGAGGCAGAGAACAGACTAACTCTTCCCAAGGTAAATATTAATAATTCGTCTAGAGCGGTAGAAATTTAATATTTGATTATCATGTTGGCGTTTAGAAATCTTGAGCTGGACTGACAGTTAAGATAGGATAAAGTTTCCATCCGGCGTGTTTAGAACCAAAAAGTCAAGTAGAAAGTTTGAAGTTTGAAGTCATTCTGTATTTAAAATGCTGAGAGCTAGCTGTGTGAGGTCCATGTATCGTACAGATATTGGATATCACGAGGCAAAACATAATTATTCTGGATATTTATTTTCCTTCCACAATGGCAGAAACTGATTGTGCCTGAAAAAAACTTTCATCGCACGAAGAAGACAAACTTCAAGTCTCCCTGTAAACAGATGATAGCTAGATTTACGAAACTGAAAAGTGACAAATGAAATACAAGACTGGAACATTATTCATAAATTTGAACATAGCCTTTTTCATGCAAATACCTCTGGTAAATACACATTTATTTCATTTTCATTCTGAGCATTTTGTTAATCATATCTGGCAAAGTTTCAAGAGAGAATTAAAGAAACTGAATGACAAAGCTGGTCTATCAGAACGACTGGGCGAGACCCTTCAGAGGAGAAATTCTGGAAATTCTGCGTATATTGTCTGCGAAAGGTAATGAGTTTTAGTACATTTAATGAACAATGAACAGAGAAGGTCATTAGAGATCGCATATCTCTCAATGTTACATGCTGGCTAACAATACAGTTTCGACTTTTAAGCTCTCCTCGCTGCGACAGCGAAGATTACCAGACTCACCGATGAAAGTCAACGCTTCACAACCACAAGACGAAGACTTGGAATCGCTTATTTGTCAAGGCGACTTTGGAGCATGGTTTACAATCGTGGGCTTAATTTTTATCTTTTTCATAATGCTAACCTGCCTTTTCGGTAATTCTCTTGTGTGTGTGGCGGGCATAAAATTCTCTTATTTGCAATCTTATTCCGAGAATTTTATACTTAGCCTCGCTCTATCTGACATCATGGTGGCGGTGACGGTTTTACCATTCGACGCTGTGTACTGGATAGCATTTCCTCGATGGCCTTTAGGGGGTATAGCTTGCAATTTATGGAATTCGCTCTTTTTTCTCTTCCTTACTGCGTCAGTGCTGAACCTCATGTCAATAAGTATAGATCGATTTTTAGCAGTCGTTTATCCACTTCGCTATAATGCCTGGATGACGCCTACCCTCAACAAGTTTATGATCGCAAGTGTATGGGTGTATTCTTTTATTATCGCTGTTTTAATCTTTTTCCTCTTGGAACAACCAGAGGATGGGATTTATGGTTTTGATTTACACCCAGTTTTTCATGGTTTTCTCATCATTGGCAACGTTATTTTTCCATTCTGTGTTATGATCGGCTTGTACTATAAGATATACCGAATTGCTAAAGGGCACTCACGACGCACGTTGCTTGTTATGTCATCAACTGTAGACTCGTCGTCATCGGCGGGTAGAGTCAGTAGAAGGAAGTTTGCGCGGGAATTAAGGCTCGCAAAGACCCTTGGAATTGTCGTATTATGCTTTGTGATTTGCTGGTTGCCATTTGAAATAATCAACATCATGATACTCGTAGATGAAGGAGTGGCCAATTGCAATGTGGAAATAGCTGACACAGTGACTTGCTGGCTCGCATACATGCAATGTTCTTTAAATCCAGTTCTTTATGCTTTGAGCAGTCCAGAATACAGACGAGCTTTCAAGAAGCTGCTTTTAATCAGAATGCAAGGGTCTGCTGACGTTGAACCAGTAGGGCTTAACAGCCAAAGTAATACAGCAGAAAACGTTGCGAAGAGTGCTTCATATCGATCGGATCAAAGCGCTACTGTGACTGACAACTAGATATACAATGAATCCCAGACGCGCAACCATAGCAGCCCCAACAGCCTCGTTCCCAGTCGTCCTCAGCGATTTCGGATGTGACTTCACCCGTCAAGCTTGCCGGGAAAATGCGCGCTCGGTTCCTTGCCTCCTTCACTCACTCGGATATCGCGAATTGACCTGGGAATGAGGCTGCTGGGACAACAGAAATTTGGAGGCGGTACTCTCTACGGCTGTAAGCAAGGAGCCACTCTGATTGGAACCGGTAGCAAGCGCGGGAAATCTTGCAACCGGTCCAAAGAGCGGGAAAACATGCCACTCGTCCAAACAAGAAGAGAACTGGAGCCGAATGCGTCCCGCAAGTGTTTCTGGGATCGTCATTGAGGACGCGCCGGTCAGCTATTGGCTAATATTTCCCTTGTCCCTAGTTACACTCCCAGAAGACTTTGCGAAAGCAATTCGGCCTAGTTCCTTCCCCGTTTCTAAAGTAGCGAATTGCGCACAAATCATGCGCAGTGGCATGAACGATTTTTGGATAGTTCAGTTTGGCGCTTGATTGATAAAAAGCACAGCTCTTTAGAAAATACCCTAGAAATCGGGCCAGCGATGTTGTTAAGTGTTAGCATAAATAAATTAGTAATGTCTGGATAAATATCACTCCGTTTATTACGGCTTTAATTGTTTTAACAAGAAATGAAAGCTGAACAAACTTTTATACGGTGCGTCAGTTAGTAAAGTTACCATAGTAAAAAAAACTGACATAGAATGTCGGACATAACCGGGAAAAGAAGAAGAAAACACACTTTGTTTATTATTTTTTAGCTTTGTGTTAAGAATGCGCCAAACTTAATTTTTGTCGGTGCTCGGAGATCTTCGGCCGTTCGCCAGGAGGAAGCTTAGGCAACGACGACGACGGCAGCGAAAACGTCTTTTAAAAAGTGAATTTACACTGTTTCAAAATTCATCGCTCTTATTCCATGTTGTTCAATTTGTCAAATTTGGGGAAATTTTCTAGCGATGAATTCTAAAGGATTTTATGTAGCAGAAAAAATCGTTGTCTTGAGTTCACGTCCTCTAGAAAACGTGAAATTAGGCACTTTCACGTTGTGGTCGTGCAACGACGGGAACGAAATTTACAAAAACGCATGATGCACGTGCAAAGTTGTTGTTTTGCTTATCTAATCCTTTTGATTTTTTGCGGTCCTCGTTGCTGTCGTCGTCGATCGGTTGATGGAAGCTGATCTCTAAGTTATTTCTTTTCACCAGTCTCCACATCTGAGAAGAAGTGCTCTATCTCAGCGTCTAGACATGCGCGGTAGCCTTCCCTGTGATAAGCACTGTACATTGCAGACGTGAAAAACTGATTCAGAGTCACGTGGTGCGGGAAAATTCCACAACAGACCCTGCAATGACAATGTGGTATACGTCAATGCCGACAAACCGTTATAACTGACAAGCGCCCGGGGGAAGAATACTCAACGAAGTTTTACACGGTGAGGCTCCTCCCCGAGGTCCAACCCCTTGTCCTTTTATATTACATTGTTTGACTGAAAAGGTACCTCTTTTGTACAACTTTTACAGAGCAAATGGTGCCCCTTTCACATACCATACTAAGTGATAATGATGATGATGATGATGATGATGACCTAGTCTGAAACACTGCAGCAAATGCACCTTTCTTGCCCTTTTTACGTCCATAAAATGCGTATGTTAGCCCTTCTTGGTCCTTTTACAGACCAAATGACACATTTTCGTACCCTTTCATATACTGCAACTAATGAAATCCCTATACCCTTTCTTATACCTGAAGCCTGAGAAAGGTATATCCCTTTCGGGCGGAGCCTCCCCGTATAGGCCATTATAGGAGTACCTCACGGGCAGTCGCCTTTACCCTGGAACGTACATTTTATCCTATTTACAGCCCTGTATCCAGCCAGTTTATAGTTTTCAGGTCTTTTAGATTCCTCTGTCGGGTGGCTAGACGGACGGTCCTGGCTGTTACTCTGCGAAAGTTTTCTATATGATTCATTCCCTGAAAAAACGCTGAATGGAGATAAACTAGAATGCGTGTTTTTTGTTGTTGCGGAAACCTTTATTAGATCGCTTTTGTGTTGGTGTGTGGGTGATTCGGTGTCTTTTCAATCTTTTGTATTACGTCATTTGGTGACTGCACCCGTCCGCGCGTAGACTACGAGTAGTCCCCCATTTGTCCTCACGGATAGTAGAGCGAGCCGAACGCGAGCGCGCGTGAGTCGCCTTTTCTCGCGTGCGGTGATTTTCACGCGCGCTCGCGTTTCGCTTACTCTGCTATCCCTGAGGAAAAATGCGGACTACTCGTAGTCTAGTCCGCACGCAACACCAAGAAGCAGGAGCCGATTACCTCAAGAAGCTATCACTGGAATTAGGGATTTTACTGAGTGTCAAGATATCATAAGTCCAACTAACGCCAAAAGCTTCACGGTGTTATGTTACGTGCGCGAGACGTAAGAGCCATGTACAGTGCCTACTGAGCAATACTTGGAAAAACATTCTGCAAGGTTGCGCGCTGTCGTCACTTAGTCGCTTTCACTCACCTACAACAAAAACAAGGGTTTTTCATCGAAATTTCACCACTATTCTCTAAAGCCTCTAAACTACAAATACAAACGACAAGTTCAGAAATTGTTGTTTATGTGTCATAAGCCCCACATAATTGGACAAATATGTAAGCAGCTGTTCAAATCGCAGAAGAAGTGTAAACTGCAGCTGACGATAATGGATGAACATGTCGCGAAAACTCACTGACGTGTTGGAAAAGCAATTACCATTAAAAGAAATTCAAGTGTCTAATAGAACCGAGTTTCTAAAACTGTAAAGAGTATTCTCCAAATTGTCTGGTATAAGTAATCACTACTCGAAATATTTATCCGATTGTTAGAAAACCCAGGTTAAAATATCATCAGCTTTATTAGTTAATTTTTTATTTGGCCGTTATGGTACTTTTTTAGTCGCTGGATATTTTTTATGAAAATTGGTCCCTTTGATGAGGCAGAGAACAGACTAACTCTTCGCAAGGTAAATATTAATAATTCGTCTAGAACGGTAGAAATTTAATATTTGATTATCATGTTGGCGTTTAGAAATCTTGAGCTGGACTGACAGTTAAGATAGGATAAAGTTTCCATCCAGCGTGTTTAGAACCAAAAAGTCAAGTAGAAAGTTTGAAGTTTGAGGTCATTCTGTATTTGAAATGCTGTCAGCCAGCTGTGTGAGGCCTACATCATCGTACAGATATTGGATATCATGAGGCAAAACATAATTATTCTGGATATTTATTTTCCTTCCACAATGGTAGAAACTGACTGTGCCTGAAAAAAACTTTCATCGTAAGAAGAAGACAAACTTCAAGTCGCCCTGTAAACAGATCATAGATTTACGAAACTGAAAAGTGACAACTGAAATACAAGACTGGAACATTATTCATAAATTTGAACATCGCTTTTTTCATGCAAATACCTCAGGCAAATACACATTTGTATCATTTTCATTCTGAGCATTTTGTTAATCATATCTGGCAAAGTTTCAGGAGAGAATTAAAGAAACTGAATGACAAAACTATATCAGAACGACTGGGCGAGGTCCCTCAGAGGAGATACTCTGGAAATTCTTCGTGTATTGTCTGGGAAAGGTAACGAGTTTTAGTACATTTAGTGAACAACGAACAGCGCAGGTCATTAGAGATCGTATATCTCTCAATTTTACATGCTGGCTAACAATATGGTTTCGACTTTTAAGCTCTCCTCGCTGCGACAGCGAAGATTACCAGACTCAACGATGAAAGTCAACGCTTCACAACCACAAGACGAAGACTTGGAATCGCTTATTTGTGAGGGCGACTTTAAAGCATGGTTTACAATCGTGGGCTTAATTTTTATCTTTTTCATAATGCTAACCTGCTTTTTTGGTAATTCTCTCGTGTGTGTGGCGGGCATAAAATTCTCTTATTTACAATCTTATTCCGAGAATTTTATACTTAGCCTCGCTCTATCTGACATCTTGGTGGCGGTGACGGTTTTACCGTTCGACGCTGTGTACTGGATAGCATTTCCTCGATGGCCTTTAGGGGGTATAGCTTGCAATTTATGGAATTCGCTCTTTTTTCTCTTCCTTACTGCGTCAGTGCTGAACCTCATGTCAATAAGTATAGATCGATTTTTAGCAGTCGTTTATCCACTTCGCTATAATGCCTGGATGACGCCTACCCTCAACAAGTTTATGATCGCGAGTGTATGGGTGTATTCTTTTATTATCGCTGTTTTAATCTTTTTCCTCTTGGAACAACCAGAGGATGGAGTTTATGGTTTTGATTTACACCCAGTTTTTCATGGCTTTCTCATCATTGGCAACGTTATTTTTCCATTCTGTGTTATGATCGGCTTGTACTATAAGATATATCGAATTGCTAAAGGGCACGCAAGACGCTCGTTGCTGGTTATGTCATCAACCGTAGACTCGTCGTCATCGGCGGGTAAGGTCAGTGGACGGAAATTTGCGCGGGAATTAAAGCTCGCAAAGACCCTTGGAATTGTCGTATTATGCTTTGTGATTTGCTGGTTGCCATTTGAAATAATCAACATCATGATACTCGTAGATGAAGGAGTGGCCAATTGCAATGTGGAAATAGCTGACACAGTGACTTGCTGGCTCGCATACATGCATTGTTCTTTAAATCCAGTTCTTTATGCTTTGAGCAGTCCAGAATACAGACGAGCTTTCAAGAAGCTGCTTTTAATCAAAATGCAAGGGTCTGCTGACGTTGAAGCAGTAGGGCTTAACAGCCAAAGTAATACAGCAGAAAACGGTGCGAAGAGTGCTTCATATCGATCGGATCAAAGCGCTACTGTGACTGACAACTAGATATACAGTGAATCCCAGACGCGCAAACATAGCGGCCCCTCTACCATTCTCGTCCTCAGAGCCTCCTGGAGGCCTGAAAACAAGAATGCCCCTCTACTGGAACAACAGTCTCGTTCCCAGTCGTCCTCAGCGATTTCGGATGTAACTTCACCCGTCAAGTTTGCCGGGAAAATTCGCACTCGGTTCCTAGCCACCTTCACTCACTCGGATAGCGCAAATTGACCTAGGAATGAGGCTGCTGGGACAACAGGAATTTGGAGGCGGTACTATCAACGGCTGTAAGCAAGGATCCACTCTGATTGCAACCGGAAGCAGGCGCGGGAAATCTTGCAACCGGTCCAAAGAGCGGGAAAACATGCCACTCGTCCAAACAAGAAGGGAACTGGAGCCGAAAGCGTCCCGCAATTGTTTATGGGATCGTTATTGAGGACGCACGGGTCAGCTATTGGCTAATATTTCCCTTGTCCATAGTTACAGTCCCAGAAGTCTTCGCGAAAGCAATTCGGCCCAGTTTCTTTCTCGTTTTTAAAGTAGCGAATTGCGCACAAATCATGCGCAGTGGCATGAACGATTTTTGGATAGTTCAGTTTGGCGCATGATTGATAAAAAGCACAGCTCTACTCTAGAAATCGGGCCAGTGATGTTGTTAAGTGTTAGCATAAATAAATTAGTAATGTCTGGATAAATATCACTCTGTTTATTACGGCTTTAATTGTTTTAACAAGAAATGAAAGCTGAACAAACTTTTATACGATGCGTCAGTTGGTAAAGTTACCATAGTCAAAAAAACTGACATAGAATGTCAGACATACCCGGGAAAAGAAGAAGAAAACACACTTTGTTTATTATTTTTAATTGCTGTCGGTGCTCGGAGATCTTCGGCCGTTCGCCAGGAGGAAGCTTAGGCAACGACGACGACGACGGCAGCGAAAACGTCTCTTAAAAAGTGAATTTACACTGTTTCAAAATTCATTGCTTTTATTCCATGTTGTTCAATTTGTCAAATTTGGGGAATTTTTCTAGCAATGAATTCTAAAGGACTTTATGTAGCAGAAAAAATCGTTGTCTTGAGTTCACGTCCTCCAGAAAACGTGAAATTAGGCACTTTCACGTTGTGGTCGTGCAACGACGGGAACGAAATTCACAAAAAAGCATAATGCACGTGCAAAGTTGTTGTTTTGCTTATCTAATCCTATTGCTTTTTTGCCGTCCTCGTTGCCGTCGTCGTCGATTGGTTGATGGAAACTGATCTGTAGGTTATTTCTTTTCACCAGCCTCTGCATCTGAGAAGAAGTGCTCTATTTCAGCGTCTAGACATGCGCGGTAGCCTTCCCTGTGATAGGCACTGTACATTGCAGACGTGAAAAACTGATTCAGAGTCACGTGGTGCGGGAAAATTCCACAACAGACCCTGCAATCACAATGTGGTATACGTCAATGCCGACAAACCTTAATAACCGTCAGGCGCCCGGGGGGCGAACTCAACAAAGTTTTATACCGGGAGGCTCCGCCCCGAGGTCCAACCCCTTACCTTTTTATATTGCATTTTTGACAGAAAAGATACCCCTTTCGTATACCCTTTACAGAGCAAATGGTGCCTCTTTCACATACCATACCAAGTGGTGATGATGATGATGATGATGATGATGATGATGATGACCTAGTTTGAAACACTGCAATCCTTTTAACTGCTGTAAATGAACCTTTCTTGCATTTTTCACGTCCATAAAATGCGTATGGTAACCCTTTTTGGTCCGTTTTCAGATCGAAATGACAGATTTTCCTACCCTTTCATACTGTACTGCAACTAATGAAATCCCTATACCGTTTCTTATACCTGAAGCCTGATAAAGGTACCCCTTCCGGGCGGAGCCTCCCCGTATAGGCCATTATAGGAGTGCCCCTCCCCCGACTGGCCGCAGACAGGCGCCTTGACCCTT
Source organism: Porites lobata (assembly GCA_942486035.1). Lineage (NCBI taxonomy): Eukaryota > Metazoa > Cnidaria > Anthozoa > Scleractinia > Poritidae > Porites > Porites lobata. Next base: position 2,957,886 of record CALNXK010000045.1, read on the forward strand.
GGAGCGTACATTTTATCCTATTTTCAGCCCTGTATCCAGCCAGTTTATAGTTGTCACGTTTTTTAGATTCCTCTGCTGGCTAGAGGAATAAGGTCTTGGCTGTTACTCTGCAAAAGTTTTCTAGTATGATTCATTCCCTGAAAAAACGCTGAATGGAGATAGACTGGAATTGGTGTTTCTTGTTGTTGGGGAACCTTTATTAGATCGCTTTTGTGTTGTCGGGTGGGAATTGTTCAGTGTCAGTTTTCAATATTTTGTATTGTGTCATTTGGTAACTGTACCCGTCAACACCAAGAAGCAGGAGCCGATTACCGCTAGAAGCTTTCCTTGGAATTAGGGAATTTTACCGAGTGTCAAAATATCATAAGTTCAACTAACGCCAAAAGCTTCACGGTGTTATGTTACGTGCGCGAGAAGAAAGAGCAATATACAGTGCGTACTGAGCAATACTTAAAAAATAATTCTGCAAAGTTGGACGCGCTCTTCACTTAGTCGCTCACACTCACCCACAACAAGCCCTCCAGCAGGTCACGTGACAGCATTCGCAGCAACAGCCTGTGAGTCGATCAACCTCTCCAGCCTCAAGGTCGGGTCCTGATCCCCATTTCTTTCCGCTCATTGGCTGGTTGGTGTCACGAGTGTAATCTTCCCACGATCGCGCTAAGCCTATTGGGGAGGGAGTGCCTTGAAGGAAAGAAAGAAAATAACATTCGATCAAGTGCAGTTTAAAGGGGTATTCGTTATGTAGACGAAATACCGACTGCAATCATATTTTCTCATATATGAGCTTGATAAGTTCTGAAACAGCATATTACAAGTTTTACTCGTTATCATGTCTATATTACTTCCATAGTGAGCGAACTCTGATTGGCTGCTGAGCGGGCAAGACTTTTTCTGCAATGACCGGGCACTAGGAAAATTTTTCTCTGCTCGACGGCTCTTTTGTGTTATGAGTAAAGGTGCGAGTACATGGGTGAAAACAAGAATTTAAAATTACCGACAAAATATGACTATGTTTTCAATAACTGAAAGAAAAATACCGCATACCGATATCTCTTTAGTATGAGCGACGAAGAGAGCGACAGCGCTAGCGAGTTTTATATTATCCAGAGTATACCACTAAAAAGGCCATGTAACAAATAACTTATTAACCGATCGAGGTCTGAGATTTCCGCAGATAATTACAGATTTACGGATTTTTCCGCAGATAAGTTTTAACACGTTCTGTTTGCTACTCTCTTAATCTTCTCTTGCAGACATATGGGGACAAAAGATCAGAATTTTTAGTCTGATCCAGAGGTAAAAGATTAACATACCCTCGTCAGGATGTCGAGGAAGTATCAACATTATTTCTCCCTTCCCAGTTTGTTCATTATCCACTGTATTTCCCTTTTTGTCCTTGTACTCCACCCTAAACTTGTAAAACCTAGGTTTGTGTCGTGGGGGTACTTGGTCTAGTTTGCTTCGGAGATCTTCGGTGATATCTCGGCCGTCCATCGCGCTAAACGAGCACCTCAACCTTTTTCGTGCCAACTCAAGCGAGCGCAATAGCTGTGATGATACCCTTTGGCCATTCCCCGGGGTGGTCCCGTCGATGACTACAATTTTTCTCAGCCTCTTTTTCAAAAGAGCTAGCAGTCCCAGACCCTCGATGTGACCTCCGTCGCTGAGGTTGAGGATGGCTGGCGGGACTGGGCCAACATCGATAGTCTGCAGAAAAAGGCGAGCAAATCTTACGTGATAAATGTTGACTGTGCACCATCTGAAGCATAAAAAAATGTCTTTTTAGTATAAAATAACAGCGTAATCTATTAGAGAACTTTTCATCGAAGTGAGAGTATTTTCTTAAAGCAGACTCACCACTAAATCAACAGCAGAGTATACTGTAGTCTCCATGACACCCATTATTTTCTCGTTACGTGTTAAAACCCTATTACAATTAGTTGTCAACTAGTGGCTATTTCTAATACCTGACAAATTTATCAAGACATCCACCGTTTTCACTTCCAGTTGACAGAGAAGCAATAAACAGCACTAAAACGAGGATGGCTAGGTACCAGGAGACCACGATCACGTGCCAGTGGTTGCTAAGGAACGGTGGTAGAATGACAGGAACCACGATAAGCATCTGAATAAGGGCTGGAAGGAACTGAAAAAAGCAAACCTGTTTCATTTAATCATACTTTCCTTCCCCTAAAGTAATACACTAGAGGGGATTGTTAGAAATCATAGCCTCGCTGGAATATGACAATTTTCTGAGATTAGTACGTGTAACAACTTTAATATGTCAAAAAATAGAGAACAAATCGGCAGGGTAATGACAGTAAAAAAATACGTAAAAGCCAGGGAAAAATCGCCTATCTTCGGCATGCTGAACACTTTTGCCAATAGAAGCTTACCATTCTAACAGATCTCTGCTCTTTAAAACAACATTTATCGAATCCCCATCAAAAAACACCAACAAATCCCACATTTACTGACTCGTCATTAAATGCCTGAATCTCAGTCCCCATTTCCTCTGAAATCGCGAATCCCGGACGTCAATTCAGCCAAATCTCGGGATCCCGAAAATCGTATTGGAGACCTTCTAAATGAGCTTTCTCTTCTCGTTAGAGGCCTCTTTAGGGAGTTTTAGCAACGACGACGGCGACGGCAACGAAAACGGCAAAAATGTAATAATAATATTAATTAATAATAATTTAATCACTTATATTGCTGCAGGTATTCATAAAAATGATCAAATACGCATTACATTAGTAATAAAAGCATGAAAAAAAAAAACAAAACAAAACAAAAAACAACAAGAACAACAAAACTACAAACCTTTTTACAATCAGCAAAACAATAAAAATATATACACTTCCGCCATAAAAATCTAAAATATCGATATGTAACAATTAAAATTTAGTCAACCATAAGCAAACTTAAAAAGATACGTCTTAAGATTGCTCTTAAAAGTATGCAAGTTTGGAATATCGCGAAGCTCACGCGGAGGAGTATTCCCTAACTTGGGCGCAGCCACCTGGAAGGATCTATCGCCTAGTGTGACCTTAGTTCTGAATGTTGACGATGCTAGCAAAATCCCACCTGACGATCTGAGGTTGTATGTGCCTTGCAATTTCAAATAGACTAAGTTCTGAATATATGTAAGTAGGGGCTATACCAAGGATAGCCTAAAATGCAAATATCAAAATCTTGAAATGAATGCGCAATGTGCAATAGGTTAGATTAGCGAAACAACAACTTCGCACGTGCTTCCTGTGCTTTTCTTCCAGATGCACGAGCGAAAGTATCAACGCAAAAAAAAAAACCCTACCCTGCAATATGAAAATGTCGATCCTGCTACGTCTCCGCTTGGATCAGATACAAGTGCTTTGCCGAAATGGATACCAAGCACCATTTGTAGTTTTCTCACCGTCTCGGTTCTTACGTCATACACTCCCATGTAGAGTGCTAAGGCAGCTGCTGATGTAGCGGTGACGTCAGACAGCTTCAGATCACGTGGGTGAATTTTACCTATGAAAGGGCGAATAGTCAAAGGGTGGTTCTTACATTATCAGATGCACTAATCATTGTCATACAGGTATGATATTGATCTATACTAGAGGTTAAAAAATAAAACTATGATGCTGCGAGCAGATGCTGGGCAGTAAAACATCATTAGAGAAAGGGTAAACTGACCACAAATTTTGCTAATTAAGGGACCCTATCATTGGGTCAATCAATAGTTGGGCAATAAAGACTCCAAGGGAGTTCTGCACTCACGAGTGTGATTTGGGTCTTAATTGAAACTGCGAAATTTGAACCTGTTTCGCGCGCCTCTAGGGAGCCTTAACAACGGCGACGGCAACGAGAACGTCATTAGGCTTATTATAAAGCAAAACATTTCTCTGCCGTCTCTGCACGACTTCGACGTGAAAAAACTTCACGTTTTATGGAGGACATAAACAAGCAACGACGAATTTTCCTTTGGTTGCGTTCGATTGGGAAATCCAGATTTAGATTTTGAATTTTTTGCAATCGAACGCGAAATCCGAAAACGGATTTCACCTCCTTGAAATCCGTCCTGATGGTGGATTTTTATTAAGAATTCCAAATCCAGATTCCATGGATTTCCTTTTTACCGTTCGATTGAGAAATCCGAAGACCATTGTTCTAATTTGGAACTGTTTTTCAAATCCTTTTTCTGATTTCCAAAAAAAAACGGAAAGAAAGCGAATTCAAGAACACATATCTCAGCGTTGAAATCTGTGTTTCGGATTTTGCGTTCGATTCTAAATCCAGATTTCAATTCCCAATCAAACGCACCCTTTCTCTTAGTAAACTTTAGTGTGGTCCCCAAGAAATCAACTCCAGGAAATTCGCCCTTTTTTGACATTTCAAGCGAACTAGAATAAACGCAAAAAAGTTTGAAAAAGCGCGAATTCATTTTTAAAGTGACGTTTTTGCTGCCGTCGCCGTTGTCGGTCGGTGCTTTAAAACTCCCTACTGCTCGAGACTTAGCGCCATTAGAATGACGCAATAAAAGTATTACGATTTGAAATTAGATTATGATGACACCGCTGGACATACTTGCTAAAATTCATCTTGACAAACGTAGATCTAGTTTGTAACACCTACATAGCGACAGAACACCAAAGTCAAAGACTAGTGTGCTGCGCCCCGGGGCTCTCATAATCGAGAACTAAAATTTTCTAATAAGACAGAACCCGTTGTTTCAAAATGTCATGGTATGGAACTTGATTATCAAGATAACTCAACCTGCAAAGCTGCTGTGTTCGTCTGGGTCCTCATCCAGTCGTTCTATGCCCGTGGGAGAGAGGGTAAGAAGTTCGAAGGCCTCCGCCTCGTGACCAGTGTTAGCGATGTTGTGTTCTCTTCGCCAGTTGTTCACCACTGTATTGCATAGATATACCGGGTTCATTCCAGCAAGATCACCTGATGAAAGACATTAGAATTGAGCTTATATATGCAGTACCACTAACAACTAATGTAATCGACTTCTATACTCTTCAGTTTATCACCAATCTAAACCTGTGCTGTACTTTTTTTTCGATTTTCATTTTCTCAGGTGCAAATCAGCTCACTAGCTAAGCTCCACTGAAACTCGGCTCTGAGCTTTATTTCCATCTTTTTTCAGACGTCGAGCATTCCTTTTTCAGCCAGTCAAGTTCGAAGCTTGTCTGGATAAGGGAGAGCGAACGAATCAAGAGGGGAACCGGAGAGAGACCCGGGGCCGCACCTCGCCGCCGCACCTCGTCCGCGCGCTCGTCACTTGCTTAGCCGCGCTACAATCCTGGGGGACTGCTAGAAATCTAGTCTTTTTTCTTGCACTATTTTGCTTTTTCAGCAAACACCATACTATGTTAACCTATCCATACCCATAATAACTGACCAGAATCTTTCCATTCATTTGTACAGTTGGTGTTGCCTAGTCCCTGTACGGCGCTTTCCCAGGCCTTCTCAGTCAAGGTCTTTGCTCGGATCACGTGACCCGAAACGCATTGCAAGCGTGGAATAATGAGGCCTAGGGACTAGGCAACATATGCTACTAATTTATGTGAAAACGAAGGTACAGGCCTTTCTCCCATGACATAAATAAATACCTAGAGTAACGTATCCCTTCTCCAGTTCTTCCCACTCAGAAACCTCTGCGCATGAGCAAAATGGTATACAATCATTCACTGATATCCCAGCGCACCCTAGGCACCGTGTACTCTCAGTAAAGAAGAATGCCTTCTGCAGACGCCATCTTTAAAAAAACAAAAAGTAGGAAATGAGTGTCCACTAACCTGATAAGGCATTGGAATAATTTTTAGCATTGCAAAGAAAGCGTTTAAGAAAATCTCCGTCGGCTAAGGCTGAAATGAAATACGTTATTTGGCTTTTGCTTAACGACTAAAAGATCTACAGGGGAAAAGAATTATCACTATTACTTGAGTTCTATATTGGTAAAGTAATCGCTTATGCTGCAGGTTTGTGTGCAAAGGAGGCCAAAACATTTCTGCCTATTTGAATGGTGTGTCGAAGTGTGATAGAACGAAGCAAAACAAAAACATTCCACTCTCTTCGATTGACTTTAAGTGGTTTCTCCGCAAGTATAGGCAAAACGTGATGGGCGTGGAGCACGAGAAACACGTGAAGGGAGGGGCTGGGAAAAAAATTCCCCGTCGCTGTGTCCCGTGCTCCACGCGTGCCTCGCGCTTGCCTTCGCTCGCCTAAAAAAGCGAAAAACTATCGTCCGTTCTACAGGCTAGACTTCAAGTGGCTTACCTGCCGTAGGTGTGAACAGCGGCCATTTTAATCATTCCCAGGAAAGGCGATATCCACAAGAGAACTGCGGATCCAAGCAAAGCCTTATAAAACGTGTCTTCTGAGTAACTGAATATAAGCACTGGACTCCGATAAACTCTCCATTTTGTTGTGTAGGCATAAGCATACACCAACAGCGCCAAAGACGCGGCGTTACGTAGCGGTGGAAAGCCAAGCCACAAAAAGACGCTGCCGAGTAAAATAAAACCGTTTACATAAACGGAAGTCTGAGCTCGCAAAAAGACCTCGAAAAACCAGGGTAAAAAGGTCATGAGGAAAAGAGAGCAAGAAATGAAATACAACAATTCGAGTTTACTGTGGATGGAGGAACGACAAGGTCGAAAAAGAAATTTCAAGACATACAGTCCGCCTGAAGTCGCAAACAGAGCTCCGAATAATACAAAGGTTTCATCTTGACTGCCATTGGGTACTAAAGTACAGCCTTTGTTTTCAGTCGCTGGATTTGAGAAAGAAGAATTTGTGCTAGTTGTAGGACAGTGGAATCCAGCGCGGAGGATATCTCCGAAGAGAAAGTCCACGGCAAAGGCCGTGGGAAATGCAAATGCTAGCGAAGTGAAAGCTGGAAGAATGATTGCTACTACAACGCAGAGAAGAAGTAATATGACGGCGTCAATGATTCCAATCAAAGGGTTTCCCCAGGAACAAAAAATTCCGCATCGCCTTCGAAGATGATTAAAGAACTTATGATGCCATTCTGAGCTGTCTTGTTGATTATGACGATATTTCCAGTCGAGATAAGCTGCTCCTGTAAAGCCACCGCCGGAAACACAACTTAAATAATCGAAAACGATTTTGTGTTGAAGCAAGTAGCGTAAAACGCCCGAGCAAAGGGCTGCGGATCGCATTCCACCACCGGAAAATGCCACGCCACAAGACGTCATACTGTTCTGTAAAACAAACCAGCTTCTGTGTCCTAAAAAAAGGCCAAATTATTTTCGATCAGTTTTTATTACCATCTGGTTCTCAGCTTTTCTGTCAATAAAAATATTTAGAGTACTGTTACCTGTGTTTTAAATCATAATTGCATTACGACTCTTACACTGAAGCTACTTCCTGGATAAATTTAAAGAAGTTTTCATCAGTGATCTACTGATCTTATTCTCTTAAATTAAACAAAAAAAAACTTATTGCTAGATAAATTAGGTCCAAATTTCTAGATTTCTAGCCCGATGTATTACCAGCTGTTTAGTGTTACAGAGGCAAATCTTTAGGGGCATAAACTTTTATAACAATAAATTTGTATGTCAAGTCGCACTTCACAGTTCGTTTGGGACTCCAAAAAAAAAAGATCTGAAATATGTTGTACGGTATTCATAGTTACACTTGTTAAAATGCTGCTTATCTTTAATCGTCTATCTTTCAAAAATGTAAAACGAATATATTGCGTTTCTGTACTTGTAAGCTAGAATATACGAGAGAAAAAACAATAAGTTATTTAAAACAACTGAATGAGTATTTTACACTTATGGTAACTCATTTTCGATTAAATCATTATATCAACTCATTTCCTTAGTGAATTTGTTCAAATTCTACATTTTACCTGCAACAGTAATCGTTAATGTATCAAAACACCTTCAATACTGGCCGGAACACTTAGTGGTGCTAAGTTTTGTCTTGACTTTTTCTCTTGCTTTTGGTCTAACTGCGGAAAAACAAGCACTGTGTGATTCAGGCTAATAGTATTGTTAAAATTGCCCCCTTAGAAGATTGTTATTAAATTTCGTACGATTCAAAATAAACATAATAACAGAATTTCAGTGAAGGATTACTGTTGCTTGGAAACAGTGAGGGATGTTACTCGGGAGCTTAAGATCCGACGACGCCGACGTCAACGAGAGCGGCAAAAAAGCAATAGATTTAGATTTAAGCAAAACAACAACTTTGCACGTGCATCACGCTTTTTTGTACATTTCTTTGCCCTCGTTGCATGACTTCAACGTGAAAGTGCCTAATTTCTGGTTTTGTCGAGGACGGGAACAGAAGACAACAACTTTCTAACCTGCGTAGCAGGCGCTTGAAACTAGTGGGCGCAAGAAAGAAGGGGCGCGAGAGGGAGACACGCGTGTCTTCCTCTCGCGCGCCCGTTCTTTCTTGTGCCGACTACTTCCAAGCGCCTGCCACGCAAGCTAACAACTCTCTTTTTCTTTTCCTGAGCTTTGATACAGTCCTCTAGAATTCAACTCCACAAAAATGTGCCAACATTTGACGAATTGAACAAGAATAAACTCATAAAGTTTAAAGCAGCCAGCATTCACTTTTTAAGTGAAGGTTTCGTAGCCGTCGCCGTCGTCGTTTCGTGAGAGGGACTTTAAGCACCGGACAAATCTATGACGCGGACGTGACACCATTACCGAAAAAAACTGGGAACGAGAACGTCGTCGGTCACGTCACTTGTAAACATTAAGCCAACGTCACTAAAATGAATACGCGGACCTCCGCGAAAGTAGTAAGCGACATGTGTGTTTATTAAATGGCGTCGTTTAAAGAGACTAGAAACTTAGTCTTGGAATGTTATGTTGATGGAATTATTGACGAAGACGATTTTATGCTCCTCTACGACATTAATCAGTCAAAAAATCCCGAGTTTCCACACGAAAACTACGAACTCTTTAACTTCGATGCCTTGGACCCGGTCGAGTGTGTAGCTGACTTTCGTGTCGAAAAACCAGGGGCACCCAACGCCAATTTTCGGAAAATATCTGTTCGGAAGACTATTTGAGATCTAGAATTTTCGGAACATTTGTTGTAAAATTTCTTGTTTTCCTGCCTCTCCTAGGATTTTCGAACATCTAAAAAATGGTATAATTGTCCATTTTTAACGGATTTTTACCCTAAAAAGGTCACCTAGAATTTTCAGGAACCTTTTTTTTTGGCTGAAATTTTCGAAAAGGTAAGTTTTAATCCCTGTAATTTTTCGGATCACTAGACTTTCAGCTAGGAAATCCGAACAGATGAAAAATTTTGAGGGGATAAAGATATGCCTATATCTACCGTTTAAATACTAAAATACGTTTAACAATGCTATGTTTAAGTGGTTTTGAACTACATTCTCGTTGGGTGCCCCCGAAAAACAAGATATTCCAAGGTTGGCTGATGCTTTGGGTATCCCTCCGGTCATTAAGTGCCAGCAAAGGAGTATATGTGATGGTACTGAAGGACTGTGTATGCTTCTGCGACGTTTTGCTTATCCCTGCCGCCTCAGTGATATGATTGCACGATTTGGACGTCCAGTTCCCGTTATGAGCATGACCACCAAAGAAGTTATGAATTTTATCTACAACAATCACCAACAGAGACTAACCCAGTGGAATCAATTCCTTTTAAGCCCTGCCTCTCTGCAAGAGTACGCAAATGCAATTCACCGTGCTGGCGTTGCTCTTGATAATTGTTTCGGATTCATAGACGGAACTGTGCGTGCAATCAGTCGTCCAGGAAAAGACCAAAGGCTAGTTTATAACGGACATAAAAGGGTGCATGCCCTTAAGTTCCAGTCTGTGAGTCTGCCAAATGGAATCATTGCCAATCTTTTTGGCCCAGTAGGTAGGAGTGAATTTCTACTACATACCTCGGCTAACTAATGTTGCTACATCACTCCCCTTTGTAAACACCAGTGATTTTAATATATTTTTTAATTAACTGTTGGCAAAGATGAGTTTGTAACAAAATAGAAAGGCATTGCTTGTCTTGCTTGGGAAGCATAAAGTCTTGAAGTTAACTGAAAGATAAAAATATATGAAGAAAAAATTGTCCACCTGTCATGATCGAGTGTACATGTACCCTCAGAGAATGTAGCCCATTAGGGTCCCTTCAAGGCAACTATGATTATCAGGTCTTATGTTTTAGAACATGTGACCTGTGTGACATATATTCATCATTGCATGATTTTTTTCTTTTCAGAGGGGAAGATGCATGATGCAGCTATGTTGGCAGAGTCAGGTTTTCTGCGTGATTTAAACATGTATGCATTTTCACCAATGGGCGTACCCCTCTGCATATATGGTGATCCAGCATATCCATTAAGGATACATTTGCAAGCCCCATTCAGAAACACGGCAAGGCTCACTCAACAAATGAAGTTGTTCAGCAGGTCAATGAGTAAAGTGAGAATGTCAGTGGAGTGGATTTTTGGGGACGTCATAAATGATTTTAAATTTCTTGACTTCAAGAAAAACTTAAAGATTGGTTTGAGTGCTGTAGGAGAAATGTACATTGTAGGTGCCATATTACGGAACTGTCTGACATGCTTATATGGTAACCTAACAGCTGAATATTTTGATGTTCAGCCACCAGTTTTGGAAGACTACTTACGCTAACTATGGAAGACTACTACATAGACTGAATAAGGTCTAAAAGACATCAATAAGAAAGAAACTTTGATTCATTTCTGTGGTCTTTTTTGTAATAAAAAAATAGAAAGAGTTTTATTAGACCATCATTAACAACATTAACATTCTTGAATATGAGGTGATTCTGACTGAAAAGTGCGATGAAATTCAAGGGAAATGGGACGTAGTTCGAGTTAGCGGCGTTCTAGACCACTGTATCTATCTTCTTCAATCTTTAAAGGGATTCTTATTTTGCTATTTCGTTGTACCACATGAACTATTTCTGGAAATTCTAAAAACCTCCCATTTTTAGGTTGACTCAGACCCCGGGAGAGGTACTCCCTGTAATGGACTATATGGGGAAGCTCCATCCGAAAGTGGTGCCTTTTTCAGGCTTCAGGTATATGAAAAGGTTGGGATTGGTAGGACAATCTGTCGTTTTAGTCGGTAAAAGGCCCACAAGGGCTAACAGTTGCATTTTATGGCAGTGACGACGTCAGGCACCCATAGTCCATAACCCGGAGTGAGAAACTTCTATGTACTTGTGTCACGGCGTTTTCTCCGACCAAGTTATTTTTAGAACAGTTTTAACCCGAATTTGGAATATGTTTTAAGTCCCCAAGCTGGTCAACAAAAGTTAGAGACCTAAAAATGATATGTTTGGCTTTTTAAAGAAGTTTTCCTTTTTTTGTAATTTATTAATTTTTATTTGAAGTTTTCCTTTTACAGAGTACACTTAAAGTAAAAAGGAAAAACAAACAAGAGAACAACACAAAACGAAAACAAAAAGACAAAAAAAGAAAAAACTATTACAGCAGACAATATCTAAGTTAATAGAAAGTTCTTATCTTTATATTTCTGTACAATATTTAATTGTTAATTAGATCACATTATATTGATTAACATTTCCCACTTACTAAGATGTTTATTTAATGTGCCTCTTTTCCTAGCAATGTAAAGTTCAATGTTGTAAACACGCCAGCTTCCCGCTTTTCAAAAGTGCGAATCCCACGAACATTTAACGACAAAAGATTGAACTCGTTATTACACCCCATATTGCCGGAATAAGTAGGACCTAATTTGATGGGAAAAATTTATCAACACATTTACAGCAATCTGACACTCAAAAAAATTCTTCATTGACATACTGCGATAGCTTTGAATAATAGAAAATGAAAGGAAAATAACCACGAAAACGAAAACAAAAACAGTAGAGTACAACCACTTAATACTGATACAAACAATTAAAAGAGCAGCAAGATAACTATCTCGAATGCTGCGCTCTGGAATGGAACTAAGTAAAGTTGTTTGAGATTGCATGTTTGCGTACGACACCAAAGTGCCTAGTTGAACTTTAGAGACAGTGATTCGGAAAAAAGTTTTAAGGTGAATGTACTTAACGCCTACAACAGATTACGAGGAAATTATATGCAAATACATGACTATTTGAGAGCAGAGTGAAAGAAAAGCTCCGATGAGAGAATTATATTTTCATGTACATTTTATCTCTGGACATGTGTAGAGAGCGGTGCTCGTACCTAAACAAAATCTATCAAGGGAGCATTTACAGGGATAAATTTACCATTAACAAATAACTTCCTTAAACTTTTTCATCTGACTTTATTTCATAAAGTTCTTTTGGTATATCGTCAAACACCGAAAATTGTTTGTCCTCTTGACTCTTTAACTCCTTGCGGGCTTGATCCATTACCATTTCCTTGTCCGAATATCGTAAGAAACGTGCGTTAATTGGGCGAGGTTTGTCACTACTGTTGTTAGGCTTTCCCAATCGATGGACTCTTTGGAACTCGATTCTACCACGAGGGTTTTCACTAAATCTCTTGTATCCTCGGGTGGGGAGTCAACTGCAGAAGCCGGCACTACTTCATCAATCCCAAAGAATTTAACATTTTCTCTTCTTGAGTAGGTTTCTAGATACAATAACTGCTCGCGAAGATCATTTATTGCAAACTTTGACTGCTTTGACTTTTTCTTCAGGTCTGAAATGTCGTCTTCTTTGAACTGGATACTTTCTTCCAATTCGGACGCTTTCTTTTCCACTCTGTCTGTTTTTTGCTTCAGGTCTTGTACATCTTCATCTAAACGAGAGCAAGACTGGCAGAGACCTCGCTAAGATGCGCTTCTATCTTATCGAGTTTTTCTAATTTATCCAGCACACGCTGCAGTTTCAGACCGACGTCCTCAGCCATCTCCAGCGCTTCAAACACTTCGTCCGTTTTACTATTTTTGCTTCTTTCTCTTCAGGTGACTGATTAGAAGATTGAGATGCTGCATTAGATCTGCCTTTCCTTTTGGAAGACATTAGAGGCGTATAAAGATGAAAAATTGCAATCACTGCCTCCTGCTCAACATTACGCGACCTATTCGTTCGCCATGCTAGCCCCAGTTTTCCTTTTTGATATCTTACACTTTAAATGCCCTCATAGAGGGAACGGAGATTCCACTTTTGTGGGAAAAAGAGCTCTAAAATGTGTCTTAAAAGAAACCTGTCCGTGAAAACGCCGTGACATAGGCCTAGCATGGGAGTTACTCGCTCCGGGTTATGGGCCGATTGACCTGCACGAATCCAGACCTCTTATCTCATTGGACCCTATAACCTGCACTACCTATTGTTTTAGGGATAGGGGCATTGTTATGTCACCATCCCTATTGTTTGTCCAGCCAATCACAAACCTTGTTTGGAATAGGGCTCCGGGGCGACGTTCTTCAGCCGGAAGTGAGACCTTTTACCTTTTCCAGTCAAACTGGCAAAACCGTGGACACTTGTAATATTTCGGTTACGTTTATTTTGATACGACCAATCACAGCAAAGATCAGGACAACTACCATCCTCGGAGACCCAGGGGCGGTCACTCGGGTCGAGAGAAAAGGCTCGACGAAAGTTTTCAAGCACAGGCCGAAAAGCCCCTGGGCACCGACTCTCACCGGACCATTTCCAAACGTTCAAGCGAATGCTGGCTCCTGATTGGACACAAAAGATGCTTTGTATTATTGTGCCCAATCGGCAAACAGTTTCTCGTGAGTTCTTTTCGTGAGTTCGTATACGACGGCTATTTTCTCGCCGCAGTTGCCCCGTTCGTTCACCAAGCTTCCCTAACCAGAAATGAAGAAAGTACCGAAGAGTCGATAAACGTTTCGGATGCTACCAGCAGGAGCAATTCAATTTGCACTGAGAAAATTTTGTTTCTGACGGATCACAATGTATCGTAAATAATAGGAAGTTTAAGATGCAGCGGCGACGAGAAAGTAAAAAAAAAAGCAATAGCTTGACAAGACAAAACAAAAATTTTGCACGTGCATCACGTTTTTTGTACATTTCTTTACCGTCACTGCACGACTACCATGTGAAAATGCCTAATTTCACGTTTCATGAAGGACGTAAACAAGCAATGACAAAATTTTTTTTCTCTTTATGAACTTGGATCGAGTTGGTAGAAATTCAGCTCCAGAAGAGTTCGCTTGCATTTGACAAAGTAAGCTAGTTGGAATAATCACGATAGAGACTGAAAAAATGTGAATTCACTTTTCATGCGAGGTTTTCGTGGCTGTCGGCTGTCGTGGCATCGAATGTGTAATCGATGTAAGCGTTAATACCTGTTGTAAGCTCGAGCTTGTATGTTTGGAAAAGCTTCTTCAGTTTTCGGGTAGACAGTATTTTGAAATGGAGAGTTTATATCAAACTGAAAGTTTCCTGACTGCGTGCATTTCTTTGGTGCATGAGCCAGACAAGCCGTGATCGAGTCAATAGCCGTCGTCTACGAACTCACGAAAAGAACTCAGGAGATGCTGTTCGCCGATTGGGCACAATAATACAAAGCATTTTTTGTGCCCAATCAGGAGCCAGCATTCGCTTGACCGTTTGGAAATGGTCCGTTGAGAGTCGGTACCCAGGGGCTTTTCCACCTGTGCTTGAAAACTTTCGTCGCGCCTTTTCTCCCGACGCGACTGACTGCCCCTGGGTCTCCGAGGATGGGCAACTACAAAACCAATTAGCGATCTTTCTTGCCGTTTAGCTTCTCACGTCCGATTGGCTTTTTTCTGGCAACAGAATACACTCTTTTTTTTTTTATAAGAATGTTGTTTTTCCGGCCCAGGCTGAATATTCTTATTTTTCTCCCGATTTTAGGCTGAAAATATTCTTGTATTATTCTTAAATTATAGCTTATGACATTTCCGTTTTAGAATTTATTGGGGTATATGTATATGTATTACATGTACCGTTCATCGAACTGTCATTAGCGTTGAACATTTTGCTATAGCTAGTGCAGGTTTTCTCGTTTTGTTGGCTAGTTTCGCCGTTCAGAGAAAGGAATAATTTTATATGGTTAAGTTAAAAACATAAAATTGTATTGTATTTACAGATGTTTCAACACACAAAATTATATCTATCCTTTTCAAAATCTCAGCCTCGGGTTTATTCTTAAAATATTCTTAAAATTTCGCAAATTTCAGCCTCGATATTCTTATAAAATATATTCTTATAAAAAAAAAGAGTGTATTAGACATTCCAGAAATAGTTCTGTTTATGGTTTTACTACCAAATTTGTATTGCTTCGTTTCTTTTCTCTTATAGAGGCGATTTAATTGACCGAAAATATGGACTAAACAACTGCCTAAGAATGCAGAAACTCTCAATATCAAGTATCAAGTAACGAGTCAGAAGAATAATCTCATCAAACAAATTCTGCCCAGAGCTGGGTAGTTCGTCTCACTGGTTAAAAATTTGCTCAACCAATCAGAGGCACTACCCTGATCTGGGTAGTGACACGTCGTCAGTATGGAATGTCTGAGCTCGTTCCTCAGACGTCAGTCATTTCGCGGGGACACCAGTGGTGACGTCACGAAATGTCGGCTATTTTATGAGGCTGGAAATGGGGTGGTTATTTCTGTTTTTGACAGAAGGATGCGAAGACGACGCTTAGAAAGAAAAAGGAAAAATAGTAAGAAGGTGTCTTCTTATGTGATGTGATTTTGTGGGTATTCACTTTGCGTTCCGGGTCAAGAAAACGCGTGTGTTTTTATGGAGTCAAAAACGTGAAACTTTACCCTGGGCCGGGTTGTTCAAAGTAGGGTCAAGATAACCAAGGGTTAGTGCGAAAACTAAAAACCAAATTCAGTTTTCTTTTTGCCTGCAATGCAATGATTTGATGCTCTATAAAGAATAGAGAAAATTATCCGAGAAAATTCTTTTGAACAGACTGAGCAAGAAACCCAGGTTAAAATTTAAACTCGGGTTAGCGCTAATGGCCTTGCAACAACTGGGCCCCGGAAGATTTGTCAAGGAAGAACTCTGAACAAGAGATAGCATTCTACGTCACTTGAGAGTCAAAAAACGTGAAAAAGATGATTTGGAAGCTCGAATTCTCTCGGGTCAATTTATTTTTTAAGTCCTCGTAGGCGTGTTTGACCAGATATTAAATGTCAGTCCATTTGAGAAGTGTTTTTTGACTACTAGTAGCAACAAAGTCAGAACGCTCTCGATACGTATATTTTCTGAACCACTAGGGTTGCAATAGTACTCAACACGAGGCTTAAACAAAACACAAAATAAACTGCAATCACGAATGCTCAGATCGTATTGCTCTCAAAATACTTTTGCGTGTGTGTGTTTTTTAGCTTTCTGCTTAAACTATCGTCTCGAGACAAAGCCGGTACCTTTCTTTTTGGCCTTCAAATCCGGAACAATGTGAAAATTTATGCGGATGGGTTGTCAAGTAAACGAGGCAAACATAAGGTTTTCTTCCATGTCACTCTAACTGATAAAAACTTTTTAAAAAATACTCTTGCCGTTTTCTTGCTGTATTGTTATATTCTATACAGATATTCAACGAGCTCATCTCATCAAACTAGTTCACAAATGTTTTCTCTTTCAAAAAGTTGGTTGAATTATCCATCGCGAAAAGAACATAACGGGATTGCAAAAGAATTTTTCTTCCCGCCCACAACAAAGGAACGTCTGCTAACTAAATTCAAATCACGTAAGAAAATCACAATTCGAACTTTTCATGGAGATAAAACAACCCACTGAAAATACAAGCCTCTCAAACCTAATACAGATTAGAAACGAAACTTACGAAAACAAGAACGAGAACCATCTGATTTTACAACTCATCTTCATTTACATGTCTCATATGATTTTGATAATGTTGAAGAAGAAGAACTCCACCACTCATCTCCTCTTGACAAATCCAACAGCTGTGTGTCTCAACGGTAGCTGATTGGAAGTTTACTACACGTCTTCTGTTTCTAGAGTCTCTTTGAGTCAGTTGGTTGTTTGTAACTCCTGAACTGATATCAGTTCTCTTAAATCCTCTGCTATTGCGCTGACGAAGCAAACGTTTAGACGCACGTCTGTTACCGTGACGTGTACCCCTCCTTGCTTTAGTGTGGACTTTTTCGTGTCTCCTAAGGTTATCGGCGCTGCTAAAACACTTGCCACACTGTTTACATTCATATAGCCTCTCGCCAGTATGAACTCTTTCATGCACCCTCATATTTGCTGCTTGGCTGAAACACTTGCCACACTGTTTACATTCATAAGGCCTCTCTCCAGTATGAACTCTTTCATGCACCTTCAAACTTCCTGTATGTTGAAAACACTTGCCACACTGTTTACATTCATAAGGCCTCTCTCCAGTATGAACTCTTTCATGCATCCTCAAATTTCCTGTTCGTTGAAAACACTTACCACAATGTTTACATTCAAAAGGCCTCTCTCCAGTATGAACTCTTTCATGCGCCCTCAAAGTTCCTGTCTGTTTAAAGTGCTTGCCACACTGTTTACATTCATATAGCCTCTCTCCAGTATGAACTCTTTCATGCACCCTCATATTTGCTGCTTGGCTGAAACACTTGCCACACTGTTTACATTCATAAGGTCTCTCTCCAGTATGAACTCTTTGATGCACCTTCAAACTTCCTGTATGTTGAAAACACTTGCCACACTGTTTACATTCATAAGGCCTCTCTCCAGTATGAACTCTTTCATGCATCCTCAAATTTCCTGTTCGTTGAAAACACTTACCACAATATTTACATTCAAAAGGCCTCTCTCCAGTATGAACTCTTTCATGCGCCCTCAAAGATCCTGTCTGTTTAAAGTGCTTGCCACACTGTTTACATTCATATAGCCTCTCTCCAGTATGAACTCTTTCATGCACCCTCATATTTGCTGCTTGGCTGAAACACTTGCCACACTGTTTACATTCATAAGGCCTCTCTCCAGTATGAACTCTTTCATGCACCCTCAAATTTCCCGTATCTTTAAAACACTTGCCACAATGTTTACATTCATAAGGCCTCTCTCCAGTATGAACTCTTTCATGTCTTTTCTGGTGCCCTGCTCTGCTAAAACACTTGCCACACCATGTACATTCAAAAGGCTTCTCTCCCGTGTGGACTCTCTGATGTGACTTTAGGTTTCCTGATTGACTAAAACTCTTGCCACATTGCTTACATTCATAGGGTTTTTTCCCAGTGTGAACTCGTTCATGTGTTGACATGCTGCTTCCTTTATCAATCCTTTTCATCATAAAATAAATTAAGTTAAACAATGTAATCCAGTGAGGTAAACAAAGGGGCACTTTCCCAAGATATGGACAAACTCCCAAATGTACTTGCAACAATACAAACATTTGTTACACGTAATTATTTACCGTTGTACCATTGAAGCTGACATTTTTCAAACCTTGTCTTGCAAAACTATTGATACCGTGATTTTGAATGAAAACACACCAGTGTTCAGAACCAGTATATACTTTATGTAAGACTTTGTATAATGTCCTGAGCCACAGCCATGGGTTGATTTGCAGTTATGCAGGGTGGGGTGGTTGATGTTGCAAATTACTTTACGAGACAATTTCCAGATTTTAGATCTCCCGATTTGCAAAATCCTAACCACCCCCACCCCGTCGTCTCTGCAACACTGCCTAACTAAAACAACGATATATCTCCACTAAACTGTAAGTTTTAACTCTCAAAAATCTCTGGGAACCTACTACAACTTAAGTCTGTCTGTCCGCAATAGTCGGCGCAACAAGCGTTTCAACGCGAGTTCGTTGAAGGTGGAACGCTTTTGTTCAACAAATTCGCGCGGAAACGTTTGTTACGAAGGCAAATATAATCAGCTCAATCCGATATACTCATGGGATTTCTGAGCAACAATTAAAAGCACGCAATAAACATGTGTTCATCAGTACTCGCCTGCATAAGAGGCGCTTTATGAGCCAAGCGAGGCGAACTCGTACATCAGTACAGGCTTAAAATCTTGGCTCTTTTCTTGTGACGATTAATGCTAACACGTAAATCACTCTAAGATATGTATATAATGTACTGAGAAGCTCTCCTTACCTTCAGCAATTTATAGATTTCTGAGATTTGCAAGAGTCGGCAATGATAAAGTGATGACTCAGCGTGTTTTTATCCAGTCTTCCTCGGACATAGGAGACGGTCGACAGGGTCTGAGGAAGAATTCCGCTGCGTTCTGTGGTCTTCTGTCGGTGTTTGGCGAGTTTTGTCCGTCAAACCGTGCTAAATCCTCCAGATAACAGTTAGCCTGCCTAGCAGGCTCCGCTTTTTTGGGGGGCGAAGGAAGAATTCTCAAGGACTCGCGAGGGGAGAAAAGGAGAGGGGGCCTCCTCTCCCTTTCGTGCGGGCGCGGCAGGGTAGATAACGGTACATATATGTTGCAAAAAAGGTCGCGTTTAAAAGATCATCATATTTAAAACTCCCTAATAACATCCGACGGTAACTTTGCTGAGACAGTGGTTAATTTCTTTTCTCAGAGTTTACTGGTCCCCAGACTTCTGATGTTTGTTGGTCGACGAATGAGGAATTTGGTCCCGCCCACCCAATTTTGTCAAGATCGGAGTCCATCTCCCTCCAGTGTGAATTGGGCGCGACTGTTACAACATCGATGACAACAACAAGAAAAATAATGATAATGACAATAATAATAACGCACGAGAAGGGGCCAACCATTCCGAGCTGATTTCGTAGACACTTTGTAGGGTCAATGTTTTGATACCGTGGACATCGTTGGTTGCAAGTTTCGAACAATAGAAGGCCTGATCGATTATGTGACCAGATAAGTTGGATTTTTTTTCAAGTTTTTGTTTTTAAAGTTTAGTTTACTTCACTATCTATCATACCTCTTGAATGTCTTCAACAATGGTATTTGGAAAATGTACAAAAAAATCACAAATGACTTAGAACCAGGCCTTAATCTACTTGAGAAAGGTGACTATATATTAGAAATTCTGTATGGGAGTCTAAGTGTGTGGCGTTTTTGTTTAGGTCTATTTTCATCAAGGATTCATCTACATTTATTAATTGACAACGCTTTCGCATGAAGTCAAAGAATATTCAATGCTTGCCAGGGTTCATTTATCACCGTTAAAAATTCTGAATGGTCCGTGAAAGTAACTTCGTTTCCAGGGCTCTCTCCTACTCACAGTGGTTCGATTACACCCGTGGGGCTCATTACCTTCTGAAGTACTTCGGAACCAAGCTCTTGTGTGCTCCGCTATCTTCTTGCTGTCATTATTTGCTATAATATTGCTGTATTTTCGCACCAAGCGAGGCATACCAGCTTTACACAGTTTTCCCATGTTTTACACTAGGTAGTGAGCAATAGTGGTTTGCCAGGCCCCCGCATTTTTCTTCCTCTAATTAATGATCGTCTGTTTCGGGGACCTTTCTCCTTTCCACCGAAAGCTGAATTGTCTCCTTGCATTAAGTCAACCATACGCCTGGAGGGTATGATTGCTTAAAGAAACTTAAGATTTAATGGGGATTTCCGCTCTGTTCTTGAGGATTTCCTGGTAGAGTTTTACGGGATTGCCCATCCGCACGCAGATTAAAATGTATAAGGAACACAAAGAGAACGTGAGATTGAAGAACTACAAAGAACCAGATTCGTCCTCAGACGTTCGGATGTGACGTCACCTGTCCAGTTTGTGGAGAGAATACGCTATTTCCGAGTTACCTCAAGCCTCTGTTTCAAATCGAGGCTAAGTGCAAAACCGGAAAATGATTTTTGACTCCTATGCAAAGAAAACTCATTTTCAATACAAAGGTTTTGCACTAAGCCTGGTTTTGAAAGTGAGAGTTTTTGGAACCCGGAAATGGCCTCGCGCTCGGTTTCAAGGCTCCTCCACTAACTCCGCTAGCGCGAATCGGCCTGGGGACGAGGCTGTAAGGGAACGGTTGCAAAAAAACTTTTATTCTCAAGATGCTCTATGCACCTTGACTGATGATGAAGGAAAGGCTGTTTCAAAGGAAATCTTAACTCCCTACCCCACAGAAATCGCACCCCGACCCCCCCACCAATTAGTCGATGACACCGACTTCTAAGCATATGGGGTTTCAATAAATTTATTTCTTTGAAAAAAGCATATTCGTGCTTATTTACAACACATGAAAAACGACACTGGGAATGATTTGGCTTTAAATTAAAACTGTAAGCGATAGCACGATACTTCTGATCATTTGTTCTAAAAACAACAGATGTGATTGATTATTTCCATATTTTCTCGATTAAACGTTCCCGGCTCGGGAGACTCGACGTTTGTTTGATTCTGAAGCGTATTTGGGTCCCTTTGGTAGCCATGTATTTTACTCTATACTTCCGCGAGATCGCGAAGCCAAAATTTGACACATTTCCAAACTTCATTTTGTAAAATGCTGAAAAAGAAATAGCACCACGTGAAAGTGCTGACAAAGAGGTTTCATTTGAATGGTCACACCATGGGATTTCGTCCAAACACTCAAAAGTTAGAACCACCTCGTACAGCATAATAAACAATACCACAGGAAAGTACTGCTCAGTAGCTTTCATTTGAATGGTCACACTTAACGATTAAGTCCACAGACTCAAAAGTTAGAACCAAATTGCAAGACTCCATCATACATTCTAGACGTTCATAAATATATGTCGGTGAGTGTTTTTTTACAACCTCCTCTCTTACACCCAGAGTTTAATTGAGAAAATATCGTACGGTAAAATGAATAGAAAAGAGAGGTAGAAATCAGCAACTCGGCTGAGCTTAAAGGAATAGCAAAATGAGAGCGGCGTATTTTCGATGTTCGCACGTTTCGCCTCCCTGGAGCCTTGCGTTAACGATAGAGGAATATTTCGAAACTCTACGAATGTTAAGGAAGAATAGAGAAAACTGTTTGAGTATGACACTGCGAATTAAAAAATTAGTAATGCAATCTTAACGTAAAAAAGTAAAACCTGGCGAGATAAATCGACGTTTCGGTGTCATCAACACATCGTTGAAAAGGGAACTTGGAAATGAATCTACCAATAGGTTATCGATGACACCGGAACACCAGTTTTTTTCCACAGGTAACCCAAGCTCCGGATATGAGCGATGGTAACTGTTAGGTAACCTTTCAATAATGTGTATGGCGAGAAAGATTGCAGCCTAAATATTTATAAATCGACTTAGGGAAAAAGTTATTGCTCCCCCATGCAAATCCTAACATTTCGAACGTTTCGCAACAGTGTTCACCGTCATGTTACGAGCTTGGGGACACTAGCGTTTCTCACTAGTTTTTACTCGCTTATGTATCGATAAGAATCTTATCGTAAATGGTTATACTTGATTATTGCGATGTTCAGAAGGATAAGGCCGCGCTTCTGCGCAGAAGGGCATACTCTTTCTATCATAACCTTTGCCTTTAAAGAAGCATAAAATTTTGCAGGCTTTGATCGCTCACGGCCGTTATTTGGGTCGTGCAGAAATCGTTCTTTCTTCAGCTTTTCAAATTTCATAACTTTCCATGAATGACCTTTTTCAGTTTTCCACAACCTTCGGTTGAGTAGCTGTCTTCAGCATTTTAATATATTTGTTACAGTTTCAAGGAAATCTCTGACTTACTTTCCTGACATTCCATGAATTTTCAATTTATTCCATGACCCTGCGAACACTGTCGAAAGCGGAGCGTAACGCGACGACCCTATGACGGCGGTTTAGAAGACGTAGCTACCAATAGAAAGAGTATCCCCAATAGGGTTTATTAACCCTTTAAGGCCCAATATAAACATACAAATTCTCCAAACTGATCTCCATACACTTCCTTAAAGAATTAGTTGAGAGAATTTAAGAAAAGATCAAGGCATTTTCTCTTGAGTGATCAATTGTTAATTCTCATAACCTTATTTCTTGACAATGTATGGATATTGTTAGGAGAAAATTGATGTCGGTCATAATTGGGACTTCAAGGGTTACCTGTCATCCCGACCCAAATTTTCCCTCATCTAGTAATCCCAATAGTTATTTCCGGCAAGGAATCGCGGCCTTCAAACGAGGCAAATCCCGAATCCCCAAAAACCTGTCTGGGACCCTCTAGAAAAATAGCCTGCGTAACAGGCATCAGCTAGTATTTATAGAACGCGCGAGGGGAACACGCAATGGAGGGTGGCCTCCTCTCCTTTTCTCCCCTCGTGCGCGCGTGGGTCCTCGAAATTTTTACCTTCGCTTTAAAAAAAACCGGCGCCTGCGTCTTAGACACAAGCCCAGGTTAACAGAAGCGCGGAAATCGAGTCTAATGACGCGAGTGAAGGCAGCGCGGCTATTATTTTCCTCGCGCGACTCTCAATATTAAAGTTGTTCTTTTTACAGAATAGCCTTTTTAACTCTCAGATCACCTTTTAGAGAAGAAAGAGATTGACTTCTCCAACGACTAAAATCTAAAACAGCGAATAAAGTGCACTGTTTTTTGGAAGTGCTGTCTACGATCAGATTGATGTTATCGTGTGGCAATAAAGATGTCATCGAAGCTTTCGTGAAGAGGGCATTGCCAAAAATTGATTACCACCTTGTCACGCCAGCAGTGTGTTGCGTTTTTCAGTGAGCTTATTGTTCTTGAGTTTTTCTAAACGAAACTTACTATGTTCCATGGCTTTTCTACATGCCTTGTTCCCTTGTTTAGGAGACTGGTCATTCCAGCCATAACTTGTTTTACATCCAGCATTCTTCCGCTTCTAATTTCTTGCACTATCTTTGTTACAAGAACGTCGTCTTTAGGGCTTGTCACGCAACTCACCCTGGTAGTCACGCCAGCGTCGTCTGCTAGTCCTTTCTGTGCCCTTTCACGTTCCGAAAGGAAACTTTGTACAAGTCATCAGTCTCGACATGATCTCCTTTTGATCAATCTACAATCTGTGCGAATTTCACCCTACTATCCGTCACGAGATGATAGCCATGTTTTTTCGAGTAGGTGTAACTGCATCCGCGCTCTTAGAGCGGTACAAGTTGGAGGGATTTAAATCTCGAAAACGGTCATCATCGGTAACTGAAAGCGCCTGCAAAAAGAAAAAAATGAACTACCGTAAATGATCGATTAAGGCTGGTTTTCACTAGCGACGGAGCCGGAGTTGGAGTCGTAAGAGCGCTTATGACCTAGTGAGAATCAATAATCGGAGTCGTAAGCGGAGTTGTAAGAGCGCTTATGACTTAGTGAAAATCAATAATCGGAGTCGTAAGCGGAGTTGTAAGAGCGCTTATGACCTAGTGAAAATCAACAATCGGAGCCGTAAGCGGAGTCGTAAGAGCGCTTATGACCGAGTGAAAATCAATAATCGGAGTCGTAAGCGGAGTCATAAGCGCGACGGAATCGGAGTCAGAAGAATCAGAACGTTTCCATTTCCTTCCAACTCCGCTTACGACTCCGTCGCTTACGTTCCGCTTATGATCTAGTGAAAACCAGATTGTCGGAGTCGGAAGCAGAAGCGGAAGGATAAACCAATCACAATGCACGTTCCCACGCTTTGAGATTGGTTTGGTTCTTCTCCTTCTGCTTCCGACTGCGACAATCTGGTTTTCACTAGATCATAAGCGGAACGTAAGCGACGGAGTCGTAAGCGGAATCGGAACGCTGTTTTCACTAGATCATAAGCTCTACGCTTCTGATTACGACTCCGACTTTGCCGCTACTGAAAACAGGCCTTTAAGCGCCGCGGTGCTTTTTATTTTCCACGTTATAGGTGCGGCGCTTGTACGAGAGCGGCGCTTATTTCAATTAACATTGTTCTTTTCGGCCTACAGAAGGGGTGTCATAAATAAAGGTTTGCATTCTTTTTAATAAAAACTGTGCTAAAGTTATATACTGTCAACTCTCGCCTTGGGGACACCCCGCTATAACGGACACCCCGATAACATGGACAGCAGCTAAATCCCAGGCGAAAATAAATTACAGATGTTTGATCGAAATAAACTCCCGCTATCACGAACTCTCGCTAATGAGGACACCAAGCCCAGGTCTCAACAATGTTGGCTTTAAAATGAGTTATAGAGAGTTATGAGTTATAATATATAGATTTAGCCACGGATAAAAGCGAAGCTCCCGATAATATCTATAGTTTGCTCAAGTGACAAAATGTAAAATCGTGTAATGGTAAGCGGCGAAAGCAACGAAAACGGTGAAAAATAAAAACAGGTCTAATTAGCAAAAAAGCAACTTTGCACGTGCAGCACACTTTCTTTGTACATTTCTTTGCCGTTGTTTTGCACGACTACAACGTGAAACTTCCAGAAGCTTTCTGGTTACATGTTTTATGGAGGAAATGTCGTACGTGTTCTTGTTCACTTTTTTTCCACTGTCGCTCATTTTCACCTAGGTGGCCGCTAGCATTTTTCATTTTCTCACCGCCGCTACAAAATTTCATGTTGTTCCTCCCACAAAAAACGTCTCCTTTGTTTTGTGTATCTCTCTCTAGCTCTTTTTCTCGTTGAGCTTCGCTGGCCTGTCGCCTTACTTTCTCTTTTCTCTGTCTTTCTCTTCCTCGATTTTCCAAATTTGTGGACATGACAATTAATCGAAACTTAATACTTTAGACAACAGGATACAGAAACAATTTCCGCTTTCCGTTTTCGTCTTTATTGACTCTTTACTTGTCTCTGCTTCACAAGACGCGGCGGCCATACGCTTTCCCGCCAAAATAACCTGACATTTGGCATCGGCTTACATGAAGTGGGTGTGCGGACGGTCGGCGTTCGTACGCTACGTCATAACCAAATTTTCTTGCTTTCATAGGTTACCAATATTAATCTTAGCAATGGGGCTCCGTCACGCGCGCTTCGCGCGCGGGAGCTCCGCTATGAGTTTAAAATAAGTTCGTAGATACTTTGTTGAAAGTGACAAGGAAAATGGGATCTTCGAAGTCAAAGTCAGGAGGAACTTATAAGACTGAGAAAGCTTACCTCAAGTTTTCTGGCTCTTTCCTTGCTTAGAGGCTCAAGGGGAAAAACTAAATCATTGGCGTCAGCGAGTGAGCGCAAGTCGAAATAATACTTTGCATAAACACTTGATGGTACATTGATATTAAACTGTAATAATTCTAAAAATGCTCTTTCCAGTTCATTCCTGTGAAGAGAAATGCAAGTTAGTTAATCATTTGTGTTGTACAGTATTGGCCGAATTTATACTAGAGATGAATTATCCGTATAGACGGATTATCCGTCAGACGGATAATTCGTCTAAGTATAGATCCGAAGACGAATTTTGCTCCATAATTCGTCTAGATATTTTACGCGGGTTACACGACGGGTGGTTCGGTGTTGAGGAGCCGAGTTGCGAAAATATAGAAACAGTCCCTCTCATGTGGAAACTTCATAAAAAACCGTCTCCGTTCCGTCTAGATGTAAATTTAGAGACGGACAATTCGTCTAAGACGAATTATCCGCCTGTTAGCACGTCTCCAAGAAGTAAAACAGACGAATCAGCCTGAAACGAAATTTTGCTCCATAATTCGTGTTAGCACCGAATTTATACTTGACACTTAGCCGTCTGAGACGGATAATCCGTCTAGACGGATAATTCGTCTCTAGTATAAATTCGGCCATTATAAGGGGTGGGGTGGGAGGGAGCTCATAGGACGCCAGTAACTGCTTGTCCCTTCCCCCCCTCTTCCTAACTGGTGGTGTCTTTACATGTATGTACCCCCTTTCCCACTAAAAAACAATAATTTTGTAAGGCAAAGCCACTTCTCTAATACTAGGATAAAAAAGGTATAAGTGCCCCACTGGCAATGCAAACCTAAAGTACGCAATGCGGGTTTTCAAAGCATTTTTTTTTCTTGTTTTGCCCCATTAAGCGTACTCAAGCTAGAACAAAAACTACAAAAATGACAATAAATAACTTACATGTCTTCCACTGTTATGTCTTTTAAAATTTGGCAATAGTCTACATTCCATACTGTTGAATGAAAATAAGCAGGTTTGAAAACCGGGAAAAATTAACATATTCCTTCACCGCGGCACAATAAACAGTAATCTCTTTCCACGGCGCACAAGGATAGGTACGATTTGCATAATTTGTTTTCATACATTGTTTTGCATTACTGGAACAATCCAGAAAACTCAGTTAAACACCGTAGATTAACAGAATTTAAAGGCTATAAAAAATTAACTCTAACTTATAAAACTTTTCCATTTTTAGGATAATATACTTTCTTACTTTTCAATATGATAATAAATTGCTTTGTTAGTTTTTTAAGTATGTTGAGTGTCTCTGACATGCGATTCTTGCTTGGACGATTGAGTAAATGCTTCCCATGTTCTCGAATTCAAATAAATTATTAGTAAAGTGGTAAGACGCACAAGGATGGGCATGGCATTAGAAGGCCACCTTAGAAAGGCGTCCAATACAGGGAGTCAAGGAAATGACTGATAAGCATGTATCCTTTTAAGAAGGTTTACATCAAGTGTAGAGGTGTTACTCAGAAATTAACTGGCTAAACAGTTAAGGGTGGCAGCAGCCACTTCCTGGTTTGCCAGTGATGTAATCAAATTTCAAATGAATACTTTTTACAGATTTTTTTGTTTGATGAGCTTGAAAAAGGGCTTTCGATCCATGCAAATTTGTTGGAAATTTTAAATTTGTCTTAAAGTACTAGAATTCACTAGCCCAATGACAAAATCCAATTGCCCTGGGCTATCAGTCACAACTTTCATAGCACACTAAGGCTAGAATCACATGGAGACAAGATTGCTTTAACGCCGACAAGAAAAAAGAAGCTAGAGCATCCTACCAGCTTGATCATCCCAGACTTTCGAGGAAAGTAAAATGGCACCAAGCAAAATTCTTTTCCAGTTTCCAGGATATGCGTCAATCTCTGCATAAGTTAAAAGTCTTTCAAGATAAACCTACAGGTTGTACCAAAAATAAAAATAAAAAATCTTTCAAAAAATGCTGCTTATCCTCTTACTGTAAACCATGAACCCATACATTTTCATAAGGGGTTTTAGAAGGGCTTATAACCAGAGGGGCTTAGATCTAAGGAAGCTTTTAACAGGAATACAGAAAGCTCTTTGAAACAAGCTATGGGAGAGATGATCAAAATACTTTTTGTATTTTCTGTTTTTTTGAGCTTCAAAATGTTATAATAAATCAATTTCATTTCAGTTATACATAAGAAACCTTTTTATTTATAAGTAGATGGGCTTATAAGTGGGGGCTGCTTATAACTGGGGGGGTTATAAGCAGCAGTTTACGGTATATTAGCACCACAACCTAAAACGTTTATTAAAATTGTCTTACCAGTGTAATTATTGCACATTCTGCTGTTAGTTGTGCGGCATGAAAGAGAGTCTTTATAAACTTATATATGTGTCTGTGTTCTGGATCAACTCTGTCATAATAATCTGGAACAGGATCATGCTAAAAAGAACAAGAAAACAAGTGCTTGTCAACCTCCACCTCGTTTGCTCAGTTGAGAGAGCACCAGTCTGCTGAGCAGGAGGTTGCGGGCTCAAACCCCGGCCAGACTATCACTACATGTATGGGGCTTTAAATAACTTAAAAGAAGTTGAAGTTGAAGTTGAAGTTTATTGAAGTTTATTGAACTTCATAAGTTAGAAATTAAATTAAATTAAATTAAAACATATGTGCACACAAAAATCCTCTGCTTACAAATGGCTTGGCCAATCGAGGTGGGCAGAGGAAAACAAAAAGTAATTTATCACTAGAAAGTGGTGCCTTTGTAATGACATCTGCAAATGGTTAGACCTTCTAGTCTTCTCAAATAAAGACAAAAACCACTGCGCTCTCTCACACAACTTTCATTTATGTGGTTCTTGTGGGAAACTACTGTACCTACTTTTTACTTGCCCACAAACCTATGAACTGCATGAACTGAGAGGTATTCCACGAATTTATTAGTTTGGTTTTAACAGCTGATGATTGAAGCATTTGCTCTTTGTCAGAGGTACTCGGATTTAATTGGAAATTGACCTGACATTAAACCATTGGCCTTTTCATTCTTTCTAACCAGCTGCAGCTGTCTTTAACGGCTGGGGACGAGAGATTTCCCCTGGCTACTATGAGCATGTCCCTGGATATTTACATTGCAAACAAAAGAAAAAGATAACCACAAGAATTTCCTAGCTGTTCAATTCTCCACCTAATACTTGGCAGAAATCTCCATGACAGTCCTGAAAAAGTTATTGGCCACCAATTTACCTTTAAGACGTGTTTATTGTTGGGAAACTTGTTTGGAGAACAAAACAATCAGATCAAGCCACTCCCCCAAACCTTCATTCCTGGTTGCAGGCTATTTATTGCTTCCAACAGGTAGCTTGAACAGTAGCAAAGCATTGTTTAGAGGGGTTAAAGGAGGGAAAGTTTTATTTCCCTTTTTTGAATTAGACAGTGTTGGAAAAAATTAATGTGAGAAATTTCCTAGAAGGTCAAGTATCTTGACCAATTTGGATGCCTTTATTACTAATAATTCATTTGATAGAAAACAGCAAGTTTATTTCAGATACACTAGAGTTATGGCACTTTCCATACCGTGAGTGGATGCGCCTTTTCATCAAATATGTCAAGAGACCTTACATCTCGGTCTCTGCAATAAAAAAAAAAAAGAAAATTAGTATCAAATACTATCAAACTGACTCTGACTGTTCACTTTGACAAAGTTGTTACTAATTTTTAAGACACAATCAAAATAAGGTAAAACAACTAAAATATTGTGCTGATCCCAGCAGGACACAGGAAGTCAGACACATATGAACCTTGAAATGGTTAGTTTGTCTCCACAGGTTATTATTTATCTTTTCAGAAAGGACATATTTTAGGTTTACATGTTTGACCAAGTCACCATAATTAGGAGAGTTGGACAAACCAGAAAAGTTGTCAGTCATACATAATAAAATATAGTCTGACTTTTAAATTATTTCTTTAAGCACTATGCAGATCTTCAGCTTCAAAATAATGGGGGTGCACAAAAAAAGCCTACAGTGACTTCTGACCAACTTCTAGGTTCTCCTTCCAAACTGCCTTGTATTTGCTTGCACAACAAAAGGAGAATTAGTTACTTATAGGATCTTAATCCACACACCCCTTTGGTCTTTTATAATATTGCTCACCTGTTTTTTATATGATAATATATTGCTAAGGCCACACTGAAAAACAAAGTCACAAAGATAAATATTGTCTTTTAAAACCACAACACTAATTTATCAGCAGGGTGCAAAGAAAATCATTTAAATTATAGCTTGCCATTCGGGCAAGCAGAAGCTAGCATTTACTAGCCCAGACATCATTTCAACTAGCCCCAAAAGGTGTTTGATGAGCAGAATTGATTTCACAGTTCGTCTGTTATTCGAATTCCTCAAAAAACATCACTTGTTGGGCAAGTTAAAAACAGAATTCACTAGCCCGATAGAAAACCCACTAACCCCGGGCTATCGGACACTACTTTCTTTGCACGCTGATCATGAAACATGCTCCTTTACAGAACACACACTAAATCAGCTGCATAAGACAAGCTTGGCATCATTTAAACACTCAATCACTCTCTCAGTTACCACTAAGTTTGTCTGACTGAGTTTGGATTAACAAACTTGTTCTACAATGTATCTGCCAACTTCAAATGGATCAAACATGCTCGTTGACCTAAAATTGAGTTAACTTTGATGTCAGACCGCACAGTTGAACTTAAAACAAGTTAGGTTTACCGAAATGCAATTTGGTATGTTGCATGAACAGTTGGGCATTTGACAGTGTCCCTAAAATACAATAAAATAAATGCTAACTATTGCATCATAAAAATAACATTACTACTAAACTACACTGGTATTCATTTTTAAGTGTAAAATGTCAGAAGCTGACAAAAACATAGGTAGTTTTTCTTGAATTTCCTGGACAAAATGTTGAAATCTATGTTGAACAGTGAGAGCATTACTATACCATTTGATGGTGGACTTGAGATTAGGCTGACTAACTGTACTGTCATCAAGGAAGATTGTTGAACAGGAACTAAATTTTCTTGTTAATGTGCCCTGAAAAAAAAAAAACACAGAAAATGTTACACACCTGTTACTGCTGACAGGTGCAATTTACAGTAATTGTAGCCATCTTGCTAACAGAGCATTTATAAAATCGTCCTTACCTCAATACCATTTCTCTTTTCACTTCCAGTGGACATTGTCCGTCTTCCTGGAAAAGTTCCATTGTTACCTGAAGGACAAGAAATCTTGTTTAAAACCGGTTCAAGACCAGCTCTGAATATCATGCTTTTAGGGAATACTGTAAACTGCTGCTCATAAACTCTGGGATTATACATCTTCATAGGGGGATAATAATAATATAATAATAATATATACGTTCTTATTGAGCACATTTCCATTCCTCAATGCGTTTTACATGTATAAGAAAAAGAAGGAAAATAAGAAAAATCTCTAGCCTAGGTGACATATTATAGATATTGTACACTTTAAAATACTAGAAAAATGTTAAGAATAAAAATCAAAGGGAATATTCTTTGAATGAAAAATAGTTTTAAGTTTGTTTTAGATTTAGGAGTGTTACATAAACAGAGGGGCTTACAACCAGAATAGAAAAAGTGCTTTGAAACAAGCTACAGCAGAACTGATCAAAGTATATTTTGAACTTACTTGTTTTTACATAAGCTTCAATATGGCATAATTAATCGAATTTAAGAGAAAGGTTATGTCGGGGGGGGGGGGGGGGGCTTACAGTATGATCAGATAATTGGGAAGGGGCATATAAGCAGCAGTTTAGCAGTTTATGGTGACACCATTTGATCAGAAAATTAATTAATTTGCATATATAAAACAACAGCCCATTTCACACACTGAGAATAACAACAACATTAAAATTAACATTAAAAATGTAAACTGTGCATGCCTCCAAGAAATATTTTTTATCATTTGTAAAAAACACTTATGTACTCTGAACAAAAGAAACGAATTAGCAAGTTCATGCCCTGACAGAAATAGTTTCACTCTTAGAAATTTTAGAAAAACGTAACGCAGCATAATGAAACCGCATGCGCTACGTAGCAGCATTTGTATCATCGCCAATTCAAAGTCAATGGTAATTTGGCAATGCAGTATATATTGTTAGCATGTAAAATTAATGGTCACTCGCTAAAACTGCCTGATGAGTGTGGTCATCTTTAGGCTATATGAGACCGAGCTGTAGCAATAAAGCGATGTATAACCTCTGAAGACTGGAACTATCTTCCAATTACATGACAGAACATATCAAAGAAAAATTTATGACATAAGAAAACATGAATCATGCTGGGTTCCTTAAGTATAGAGGGAAATCATTACTATTAAATTTGGTTAAAATTTTGCACATGCAACTGTTATTATAATCAACACTTGGGGTTCCTATTTTTACCTGTTAGTTCTAGTAGAATTATAAGTTAATTGACAGAAGCAATTTCAGAATTAATAGGACAATGAATAGGAGAGTATGTTTCATGCTTCAGTAAATGGACTGTACAAGCCATCAAGGGCATTTTCATAGGTCAGTTCTACTAGAATGGGTTGTTGCTTTTTTTTTTCATGTCTAGCAAGAACCTCTTAGGAGATCTGGCTTTTCAGATTAGCCTAAAGTTTAAACTTTTAAATTTTATTTTATTATCTCAAATTTTTTCCCAGTTGTTATAAGTTGCAGGGCTAAAAAAATTCCACTACGTCCATTGCGCAAGCAGCTCTCACATTTGGCTTGCCTGGTGTACCCGTAACTAGTTAACACCAGCTTAATTGCGGGCGACAAGAGGAGCCCACAATCCTAATCTCCAGGTTGTTATTAAGCATGCATTGCATGTATGTAGCCAGTATTCGTTTGCACTTCCACTAAGAATGAATGGAATGCGCAGAACGACATTCGATCACTCGCATTTGGACCTTATATCACTCGTAATCTTGACCATCTATCATGTGAAACGTTGAAGCAAAAGCGTTTTGACCTTCGATTGTTGTCGCCAGCACTCGGTAACCTTTTGTTATTACTAGTTTAGTCAATGATTCAGGTGGCGGATGACCAGCCTGGACTCATACTGATTGGACGAGCAAGCTTACTTGCCGGACTACCAGTGAGACTATTTGAACCCTGTACGGGGCTCGAAATATTTTCCGGAGAGTCTCTGGCCCCAATGGCCAAATTCATTTTAGCTTGGTCATGTATTGTTTCTGGCTGGACAATTTTATAAGATAAATAACTCTTAAAACAAGGGTCCATGAACCAAACCTGGCATTATGTATTTCCAAAAATTAAAAATTATTTGCTTATCTAATAAAGGTGAAAATATTTTTAAATTTGTAACCGGAAGTGCATGAACCCCAATGTCTGTTTCATTCCGCAAAATAATTGTAAACAACAGTTCTAGTTGCATTTCACCCAAGATTTCAGATCAAAGTTCCACAGTACACAGCGACTCACTACATTACTGATAACAACGGAAACAACTGAACAGCATGGTCAACATGACCGGCAAGATGAAAGGTTCTGCGGTCAACTCCCCAATCAGTCCAGACATTGTTTGTTGACGAGCCGTTATTTCGAGCTCTGCCTGTAGTTTGTAACAGAACTTCATGTTGTCATATTCTTAGAGACAGACTCCTGCTAAGGGTTGGTCTCATTCTGCTTAACTGCTTGTACGGTTAAAGACTGAATTGGACTTCAGTTCTGTTACGATTATAAGAATCATGCAAAAACCAAATCTGACCGTAATATTGTGATAATGTTGATTCATTTCAATTACCTTAAAAATAGAATAATGTAACAATATAAGCAACTATTTGTTGTATGTACACATGAAAGAAAAGCCTTATTTAGAATCTGGCAAGAAGTTTAGAACATGGCACCAAAAAGTTACAAGTAACATATTCTTGTTACAGGTTTATTCACCTTGTAATGTTGTGTCCTTTTGTTTTTTTTGCCACAATTTTAAGAAATAAAAAGACAATATCTTATAAACATTTTAAGCTCCTTGTACAAGTCAAGGGCTTCTCTAATTGGTAAATTTAAAAATTTCAAAAGTACTCAATATGGAATTTAATACCCCGTTTAAAATTACATTGTCAATTTATTACTGGGAGCTGGATCAATTCAAGGTCAAAATGGACCAATCTTGGTCTACAATCAGATCAGGGAAAACAGAAATTATAAGTAAAGTTATTCGGTTCCATTAGTATGAAGATTTGGACTAGATAAGAAACGAGGCAAATGATAAAATTTACCGTACTTACAGCGATCTTAAAATAAAAATGTTGCCGATATTGTACCCAAAACAGATCAACAAAGCAAAGTGGGATGATTCTTGCCTATGTCATGTTGCGTAAAAGTTAAGGAGCGCTTAAGGAAATAAGCTTCCTTTTCATCGTTCGATCCAATACCTGTAAACGGTTCGTGGAGATGAAAGAAGCAAGCTCATAGATCTCCAAGCCTGATCTAGCTGCCTTTAGAAGTCTTCTAGTACATGTGACTACAATGTGATGGAGCAGCTTACCAAAATATAACATCTTCCAACTTAGTGTTGTTGCTTTATCTTACCTGGATTAGATTGAGATCTGTGTAGGAAGAGTGTCCCCTTGTGATTTGAAAGATCTGTGGCGAAAATAGAGAAAGTAAGCCAACAATATGTTTAATCCAATTCGCTTTCTGTTAGCATGCACCAGTCACTCGGATCACGTACAGAGCAAGCCGATTAGCTTTGAAAAAACATTGGTGGTACCTTCTCGGTCACTAATGTGAGGTAGTTCGAAGGATTCGTTTGCAAGGCCTGTCCTGTCATACGGCTCATTTTTGGTCAAATGCCCGCCGTGTGGCGAAGGAAGCACACAACACTGGATGTTGCCCATGTTTCTAATGAGAACAGGTCCCCTCTTCGCGACAACGATAAATCCCTTCTCACCGAGAAACCGTCTGCTACATCACTAAAATCCGGCAAGTTTTTGCTTCGGAAACTTAGCCAGAGAGCTTCCAGGTGTACTCATGTCCTCAAAAGGTGATTTGAGAGGATTATTTCCAGATAAAAGTTTTGAGAAGGATGGACTGGAAGGATATAGGCGAACAACAAACAGACTCTCAGATAGCCTCCGTATTTTGATTGGTCTTCGTCCAGCGTTACGTCATGGATTGTTCATATATGGAAGGAAAATTCCGGATTGACCTGGGAATTGGGATAGAAAATGGTAACACTTTTATCGCTAATGTACCGTGACCCCCAAACGACTGTAAAATAGGAATACTTTTAAAACATCTCTCAACCGTGTAATTTGTCATAACGAACAGGATTTTAGTGACCTAGTCAACTGACGTATAGCACTTGTGTAGTTAATGTAGTGTAACAGGAGTCTTACACTAAAGTTTCTAGTTAGTAGTTGACACTCACGTATTAAAACTTTCGCAAGATAATGGGAGAAAATATTCAAGTAGTTGCAGTGAATCTTGACTTGGCACGCAACATTTGGTGCTTTAAGTACAAAGTGCGCCACACGAGATGCGCTCGAGAGAAGTGTGAGGGGGCCCGGGGGTATAAAGACCCCCTTCTTCCTGTCTACGCCCCTCTTCGGCTTATGTCACGCGATTTAATAGAACTCTTCCATCGCCTGGAACGTAACACATTCTTGATAAATCCCCTGAGCAAAGGTAACTTTCCAGCCAAATGTATCCCGGGTGTACCATGGAACACACCCAGAATATTATACGTAATTTCGTCGGATCGTTTTTAATAGATAAACTAAAACAGAAATAACGCACATCCGGTTCTCTGGCCGGAAATACATCTTCGTTGCCAGCTTAAAAATGAAACAACTAAAATAGCAAAATTATGCTGGTGTGCATAGGGTGTTATTTTTAGGGTTTTAAAGATAGACAGAATTGAAATAAAAGTGAAATAATAAAAAATAAACAGGAACAGGAGCCGCCTGACAGGAAGTAATGTGCATTGCACAAACTGAAATTAAAATTTTTATAACCTCCAGTATTTTGCTTTGCAGAAGGTAAGAAGGAATATTTTTTCTATTCTTAATCTTGTCGATTGTACCTAAAGAGAAAAAAAAAAGGAGAAAAAAAAAGTGGGGAAAAATCTGTAATTTAGACGAGACGGCATCGTTTACTTACAGCGGTTTCTTCATTGAAAGAGAAGTACTGGGTTCCACTTAGCAACTTCTCTTGACAACCACATGAAAGGAGCCATATTTACAAATCTTCTCTCCATCTTTTGGAAAAAAGAGTGATCTAAAGTACAAAAAACGTTTTCAGCGAAATGTATGACGACGATGACGAGCCTGAAGGGCCAAAAAGTTCATTTACAACTTATCTTTCGGAAGGAAATGTTCATTTTAACCAGGGAGAGTATAAAAAAGCTCTTGATAGCTACACTCAGGTATTTTAAGCTTTTATAATAAGCTGCATTGTAGATATAGAAAAACAAGTTATGAAGCTCACTTAACAGTAACTCCGTTTGCAAGATTTATCAACATATGCTTCCTCTTTTATCTGCCGGTGCTCTGTTACCTCATCGGCTAACTCTGTTGTGCACTGTATGTCTTGTTATAAAATCATGAGCATCATTTTCTATACTTAGACGAATTATTATCAACGGCTGCTACGGACTGAACTCAAATGAACTTCTTTGTGAGAATGAATGTCAGACAATTTGCCCCCGACAACTAGCCCCCAGTGTACAGTATCACCAGAGTTAAATATCTTCGAATCGCTCGTTTAATAAATGAACGGTCTTCAATCCCTTTCTAAATGTCTAGTTGTGTGAGTGACTCCCGCCCCTTGAAATTCTTATCGTAACTAAAGCTTAAGAAGTTCGCGATTCGAATTACTTCATACATGCGGGGACGTGTGGTCCGAGAGACTCCAGCCCCATGAAAAACAAATTCTTATGTAACTAAAGCTATTTAAGTTTGCAATTTGAATCTATTTAAACAAATTCTAAATGACAAACTTAATGTGGAACTTAAGTCCATAATATGGGGGCCAGTTGTCGGTGGCTAATTGTGTGAGGGGTGAATTATTGTCCGGATACCATGAAAATCCTTGCAGATTTACATATCTAGGTTGTGCAAAAGTGGATAGCTCTAAGCACTGGATAAATCACAGACAATGACTTTGGGATAATGTGATTTGTTTGAATCGCTTCAGGAGAGAATTTTTTTCGCTTTTGTTCACAGGCTCTAGAGTTACAGCCAGGATACAAAGTGTGCCTTGTTCAGCGATCAAAGTGCTACCTGCGGCTGGGTGATCCAGATGCAGCATTAAGAGATGCAGAGGAATCACTTGCAGAAGACAAAGACTATAACAAGGTTTTAAAATAATGTCACGAGTAGCATTCTTGTTGCTGTTATCAAAACACTAATAGTAAAATTCTGTTTAACTGGGGTTTCTTCGGTGCCACCACACTTACAGTACATTTTTTAGTCAACTATGTCCTTGAAAAAGTAGGGACTTTATAATCCAACGACATGACAGCAATAAGAACGTCACTCAAAAGTGAATTTATGTTCTTTCAGTCTTTATCACGATTATCCCTGCCCGCTTTCTTTGTCAATGTAGTTGAACCCTCCTGGAGATGACTTTCTAAGAACCATATCCATTCTTGTTCAGAAAGAGAAATAAAATTTCGTTGTTGCTTGTTTACGTACTCCATAAAGTATGAAATTAGGCATTTTCACGTGGTAGTCATTCAAAAATGGGCAAAGAAATGTAAAAACAAGCATCATGCATGTACAAAATAGTTGTTTTGCTTATAAAACCTATTTTTTTTTATGTTCTCGTTGCCGTCTGTGTCATGGCATCTTAAAGTCTCTATTAGGGACCATTAAACCTGGGAACGGTAAATAAATTATGTCAGTAGGTTTAATAAGCATATAAAACAACAACTTTGCTCTTGTATCCCACTTTTTGGTACATTTCTTTACCTCCACTGCATGATTAGCCTCCGTGGCAGACTTAATTTAACCTCAGTTGGTATCGTCTGCAAAGCAGCACTGAGGTCCTTGTTCTGTGCCCCAAAGGACTCAACAAATAATTACTGGAAGTGTCTTTCAAATTTTCTTTCATGCTGATAATTGGCAAGTCAATAATGGCTTTTTTTAACAGGCCAAACATGGCACATACTGAAATCCTGGTACACAGGTGGGGACCTAGCACAAGGATTTTGGCGCTGTTTTGCAGACAGACTTAACCAGCATTTAGTTTTGTCTGTGGTGCAAGCTACTGCGTGACTAACATATATACAAAAAATGCCTCATTTTACCCTTAAAGGAAGACAATCTAGGGTGATATTTTTGTATATGAAAATTGGGGCTTAAAGGATTAATCGCAATGACTAAGTCATAAAAAGTAATTACGTTATTACTATTAATAATTATAAATAATTATTAATAATAATTATAAAAAGTAATTATTACTTTTTATGACTCAAACTACTTATAGGGTCTTTACCAGAAAGCAGAAGCCCTTTACTCAAAAGGTGACTTTGAGTATGCTCTCCTTTACTATCACCGTGGATACAAGTTGCGGCAAGATCAAGAGGAGTTTAAACTTGGAATCCAGAAGGCTCAAGAGGCTATAGACAATGCCATTGGAAGTAAGATATTGGTTTCTTGAATTATATTAATCTATGACTGCTTGCAAAAAGGATCTTTGTAGCTCATTCTCTTAAATGCAGGGTTGCTCATGGTCCTGGGGGGTAATTGGGTTAGTTTTTGCTGGGTATGTGCTGCTGGCCTCTCAGAGCCCCTACCCCATTATATTCTATTCTATTCTGTGGCCAATTATAGACCACATGTTAACCACTTTTGGGCAAATATGTTATTTTCGCGATCCCAACTTAGTCACTTTCTATTTTTATGAATTGACCCATTTTTTAGATAATTGAATGAAGAACCCTTTACTTTTCATCTACAGGACAAACATTCTGGTACGTTTGCTGGCCGAATTATATGAAGAACTGTCTTACCCCAACAAATCCGAAAATGTGCGACCCCATTCAAGTAACTCTGTTGAAAATGCTACCCCATTATAGTCAATCCAGTCGTGAAAATGTGACCCCATCCAGCAGCACATCCCCATTAGCCTCTTATCAGGAAGTACCCCCCCAACCCCCCAGGCTCATGGTGATAATAGTAGCTATCTGCTGTACCCTTGTGCAATAATTGTTTATGCGTATGCCTCCGCTGGCTGGACAAATCACCCTTTGCCTGTAAGGAATTACTGTTGAAGTAGTTATTGCCTGACTGTTCAATATTACTCTCAAATAATCTGTGATGTGATGTAATTAACTGTACATTATATAATAATCTAATACTAATAATAATAATAATAATAATAATAATAATAGTAATAATAATAATCTTTATTGAGGATATCAATTTCACTTATAAGTGATTTACAAAAGAGTCCTCAAAAATTAAAAAAGAACAAAAAGGAAAAATAAAGACTAATATATGAATATATAAAAATTAAACTAAAAACTATTTACATTTCTTAACACTCTTTTAAAACTAGCTAATGATGGGCTTTGTCTGATTGAAAGGTCTAATTTATTCCAATCGTTTGAGGCAAAGTTTGTCGAGGTCCAATGGCCCCAGTTCCTATTAGATGCACTCTTACGGATATTGTTTTTACATCTAGTATTATAATCATGTTTATCCTTATTGAATTCAATATTAAAACGATGTGAAAATAAGTTTAATATTTAAACATTTATAAATAAAAGATGCCCTATGCCCGGCCCTACGTCTTGGGAGAGTTTTCCAATTCAGTTTATTCAGGGCCTCACTAGCAGATGATCCAATAGGCAAATCTAAAATTATTTTTGCAGCCTTATTGTGTTAAGATTGAAGTTGCCATATTAGAGTGGAGTTGCCCCTATCCCCCCAGTGTAATCAACTGCTAGGTGGATCTTTTGTGTGGTATTATAGTTTATTAACTTATAGTTTTTGATTGCTTCATATGGTTAAGTAAAGTTTCCTGATCAATGTGGTATTTTCTCTCAGGTAAGGCCAAAGTGAAACTGGAGAACAAGGGAGATTTGTCATTTTTTGCTAAGCAAGATGAAGGAGTAAGTACTTGAAATTTTTTTGGCATAAGTCATGTAGACGTATGAAGGAGCCTTCTCTATAATCTTGTTAACTGCTTTTTAACAGCTAGAAAAGTCAACATTTGAATACCATTCTTGTCCTTCAACCTTTTTGGGCAACTGCAGCTGACATAAAAATGTCCTATTTTTCAATTTTATTCTTGGTTCAAAATTTATTTTCTGCTCAAAAAGGAAATACAGTGTACATGTGTGATGCCCAGCCAGAATGATCAGATGAAAATTAATATTCTCATTAATCCTTTATCATTTTAGCTGGGTTATGAGGGTAAATTAAATGGAGATGACCCTGCAAAATAACCAAGGCTTGGGTGGACAATTTGTCAAGTCTCAACTTGGTGCCTTCTTCAAGGAAATATGAAAAAAGGTCTATATCCAACCATATAAAAATTAATTATTTACCTGGCTATTAAGTGTAAATAAAAATATTTTCTTCGTTTTTAGAAAAAGGCAAATAAGGGATACAGCAAACCAACAACCCAGGCGGCAAGGAATCAGCAACAAGCAGTGAACAGAGGGAAGAATGTTAAAAGCCCTGTAAAGTCAGAAAAGACTATTAAAAAGGTGGGGAGCGTTTGAAAAATAGAGGGTATTGTCTTTAAATGTCCGAATTAGTAATGGATCATTAGGAAGTAAAGGCAGCGTAATATTAATTTTAGGGTCTACCAGTGCGCCTTAGTATGAATAAATTTTTTTTTGTTATTTCAAAAGCGGTTTTCATTCCTTTGTTGATGATTATATTAAACTTTTGACACCTATACAAAAGTATGGTGGCACAATTTGTAACTTTAACTTTCCAATCTGTGGATGAAATCCTATGTTGTTACTATTACCAAGACATATTTGGCAGAACTTTCGCATGGAACTGTTTATATTTTATAGCATAAATTTTATGCTGTAATGCTGTGAGATAACTAGGCTGTTAGACTCAAAATTGAAATGGACTACATTTGTCTTTTCATGACAGTTTGTTGCTGACAGAATGCTGGAAATGCTTTTTGAGAGCATTGCTATTGCTAGATATCAATATTTTTGGGTAGTATGGCACTAGATTTTTAGGGGCCTCAAAAAGTTAATGACAATCCCTGAGGAAGCAAGAGACCTTTCAGCAACTACGTAACTTTGCAGCTCTATATCCCCTGTAAGTTTTACCTTTGACAAAACTGATTAAGTTCACTTAATCTTTGATGCAGCTTTTAGGGGAATTATATGCTGACAAGAAATATCTAGAGGAACTTATGAGCGACCAAGGTACGTCAAACTATTTCAATTTATTGCCGATTATTTTAGCTCAGTGTGATAGCTGCTTTCTGTAAGGGGCAGTCAGGGAAAGGTAGTATGTTTACAGTCAAACCCTGCTTTACAGGCACCCACTTGACAGACACCTCATTATTACATACCCCACTTTACGGACACCCACTTAACAGACACCTCATTATTACAGACCCCACTTAAAGGACACCCACTTAACAGACACCTCATTATTACAGACCCCACTCTATGGACACCCACTTAACAGACCCCTCATTATTACAGACCCCACTCTATGGACACCCACTTAACAGACCCCTCATTATTACAGACCCCACTCTATGGACACCCACTTAACAGACACCTCATTATTACAGACCCCACTCTATGGACACCCACTTAACAGACACCTCATTATTACAGACCCCACTTTATGGACACCCACTTAACAGACACCTCATTATTACAGACCCCACTTTATGGACACCCACTTAACAGACACCTCATTATTACAGACCCTACTTTACGGACACCCACTTAACAGACACCTCATTATTACAGACCCCACTTTACGGACACCCACTTAACAGACACCTCATTATTACAGACCCCACTTTACGGACACCCACTTAATAGACACCTCATTATTACAGACCCCACTCTATGGACACCCACTTAACAGACACCTGATTATTACAGACACTTTATCACAGACCCCATTAATATGGACACCTTCTATTTTGTAGCCCCATCGTTGTTTGAATTAACAGGCTTTGAATGTATGTCCAAATGATTAGCCAAAAGAACCCGAACTCTAAATATTTTGTGCATCATACCCAGGACTAAAGGAGGTATAATGTACTGTAAACTTAAAATTTTATGACCTTTCAGCTGGAAAAGATAGGTGTACCATATACCAGATTTTTTCAAAAATACATACCATACCTTATGCAAAACCCTGATCATACTTACGTCTTGTCATACTTACGTGAAAACTGAAACATGGCTTAAGGATTAAGAGTCTTGAACCTTTTTTTCTAGATTTTATACATGGCAACAGCACAAATAATTATTATGATCTTGTACAAGATGGCCTGAATTACTTGGACACTAGGATAGATTTTTGGAGGCAGCAAGAACCACTGTATGCTCGCAAAAATAAGAAACTACCTCCAAAGAAACCAGCGCAACAACAAAAACCTGCTGACACAACAAAATACATCTTAAGATCACTGGAAGAAATTGACGAGGCACTGGCGGATGGCGAGCCTGAAGACAGTTTGAAAAAAGCGCAGTCTACCCTGAAAACAGTGCAATCATTAGGAGCAGAGAGTGTGCCAAATAAAGCTGAAGTTATTGGCAATTTATATTCGTGCATTGGAAATGCCTATCTTGAAATGGATAATTATGATGAGGCCTTAAAATATCATGAAAAGGACCTCAAGGCTGCCAAGAAGCGGTAGGTTAAATATGATGACCTAATTAGGGTGGCGAACTCTCGTGATATTTTATTTGACCCTTTAAATCCCAACATCAACATGTATCTTCTCCACATTGTTCTTCATACATTCCTTAATCGTACTGCTTGAGAGAATTTGTTTTAACATCACAAAATTTCATCTTTAGTGATCATTTCGTTAATTCACATTTACCTGTCTATTTGATCAGGCTGTGTTATTGTTGGGAGAAATTGGATGTGGGTCACTATTGGAGTTTTAGAAGGGTTAAGGCTCTTTGAACAGAGGCAAATCTATCAGGCAGCTCCCAACTCCGTAACTCAGTCAGATATACAATTGAACCTCTCCACAATGGCCACCTTTGGGACAGAAAGAAATTGGCCGTTGTAGAGAGGTTTAAACAAGAGTCAATGTATGAACTGTCTGCCAAAAAAGTGGCCGTTGAAGAGAGATGGCCATTGTGGAGAGGTGGCTGTTAGTGGACGTTCAACTCAGTAGTATTAAAGTTTTCCGTCAAATCATGTCATAGCCTGCAGTGCAGGTGTATTTTGGGTAGGCGAAAGCTTGTTCATGTACGTATCGCTGTGATGAAGCTGCCATCTTTGATGTTATAACAGAGGTAGATTGGGGAGAGTAGAAATAGTAACCCTTCAGGTAGGTGTGAGGGCGAAAGAAGGAGAGGAGGGAGGGGGAGGGGGAGGGGAGGAAAAAAAATACTAATTAGAGGGTGTTTCTCATTTCCACAGTGTTTTTGGGCATGCGTTTTCTCTTCTTTCTCCTCCCCCCTCCCCCCCCCCCTTGACTTGTCCCATTTCCTCCTCTCTTCGGGAGTTTCAGCATAGCGCTTTCGCGATTAAAACCATTCGTGCACCCGATGAAAACGCCTGCACTGCAGGCTAATCTTGTCATGCGAGTGGTATCAAGACTTCCTATAACACCACTGGCAAAAAGACAAATGTAGGTCATCCTCCTTCTAACTGGAATTATGATTTTAGTATTTTTTAAAAAAGTGAATATATAACGGTAACACAAGTACTGTTAATCCAGTAGTTGACATCGTGGTCCAAAAATAAGGAGAGAAACAAATAATATTGAAATAAAAATTTTACCAGCAGGTAAGAATCTCAATTGACTGGAGGTAAACGACTTGGCGCAGCAGTTGATCTTTACTTAAACTGTGAATGAATTCATCTAGCTCTTAGGGTAAAGCTTGAACTCTGAGCCACAAGTGAGCAAGTCCAGCACATTATTAATTAGCTTGGCAACCCTGTTCCCAGGGGTAGGAGAGAACCCTGGGAACGAGGTTTTACGTCCAGGTCTTCTGCCTAATTTATTTTTGCATTTACACTTTCTAATATACTTCAATATCCTTGTCACAAGGGAGGACAAAGAAGCCAAATCACGAGCACTTGATAACCTTGGAAGATTATATGCCAAACAAGGAGAGTACACTAAAGCTATTGATGCTTGGATGGAGAAGCTCCCATTCTGTAAATCAGTGCTTGAAAGCACCTGGCTTTACCATGAGATTGGCAGGTGTCATTTAGAGCTCAAGTACTACCAGGATGCCAAGGAGTTTGGCCAGAAGTCATTGGCTGCGGCAGAGCAAGCAGATGATAAGGTCTGGCAGCTAAATGCTACAGTCCTTGTGGGACAGGCTGAAGGTAAGTTTCAGTGAGATGAAGAATTACTGGTTGTGTTGTCAGGGAAAAATTCTAACAAGCGACATGTCCTTGAAACAGCAACATTAGTCTAGAGGAAATAGCGACGAACGACATAAAGATGGGTTAATTACTGATACAGACATGGCCTACTCCTCAAAACACGTAAATGCTTAGAGTGGTTATTTTAAAGGTTATTGTGCTCTGGAGATATCATGTAAGCCCTTAAAAGTTTCTTAATGTTTTTTTGTGAATGACAGCAAGTATTCTAAGTGAAATGGAATTTCTTCATGAATTTCTTTTCTGTAGTAAAACTTGGCG
Source organism: Porites lobata (assembly GCA_942486035.1). Classification (NCBI taxonomy): domain Eukaryota; kingdom Metazoa; phylum Cnidaria; class Anthozoa; order Scleractinia; family Poritidae; genus Porites; species Porites lobata. Next base: position 3,002,641 of record CALNXK010000045.1, read on the forward strand.
ATCTTCAAGCTGCTTTACAGACATTCGAGAAAGCCTTAGAACTGGCCAAAATCCTGGAAGATGAAGCGGCTGAGAAAGCCATATCCAAGACCATCAATGATATCAATGATAGAATTGCTCAAGGTAAAGAGAAATCCACTTGGTAATATAAACAAACACCTTAGTACATGTACCAGTTGACAGTGATATCTTCCTTTAAACAACTCTGCCATACGTTGGTTTTTATTTGGACCTCTTATTTTCATTCATAGATCTGCCATTCACTGATCTCAAATTGATTTGTTCTTGTCTTTCTTCATTCATTCTCATTTATTCTCTCACTCTTTTCAAGGTAACACTGAAACCTCTCTATGACGGCATTTTGTTAACTTAGTGAAAATAGTTCTTGTAACCTTTTTCTTTTACAGGAGTAGGTGAAATCACATTTTCAAACCTTAGGACTTGGTTTGGGAAATCAATAAAAGTTAGACTGAGTGCATTAAAATCACAATCGTAAAAAATTTGTCTGCCCCTGTAGACAGCGATGGCATTGTTTTTGAAAGTGCATTGGTGTTCTTTTAAACTTAATCCCCATTCCAACTAAGTTAACTTGTCTACTGATGACAAATTTTCCTGAGTTGAATTATAACAGATCACAGTCAAGTTCTTCATCACGTGTAAACGCTGCATTGAAAGGCTTAACATCTTAGTCATGTCGTAGTGTCAAAGAAATGTACCAAAAGTGTGATGCAAATGCAGATTTGATGCTTTTATATAAAACCTATTGCTTGTTTTGACTTTCTGATTCATGCCATGTCTGTCATGCTTGTTAAGCTCCCTGTTTGCTTCAGTTGTTTGAGCTTTTTATTGTTGTCACAGAATAGAAAAGCCTTTCCGTGCAGTACCGTCGTGAAAACCTACATTACGGTGATTAGGCCCCTAAAATTATTTAAATCAAGCACAAGGGAAATAGGCCATGCTTATAGCAATTCCTTCAACTTTTTCAGGTGTTAAATCTGGAGATGACAAAGAAGAAACAGAAGGGCAAGAAAGAACCAAAGAAGTTACCAAAGATGCAGAGGAAGAAACTGAACCTGCAGAACAAACAGAGGAAGGAGTCAAAGATGAATCAAGCGGGCAAAAAACTGAAGAAATAAAAGAAAGTGAACCAGCTGAGGACAATGAGAAACAGGACAGTGAGAAACAAACGGAAGAAAATGCCGAGGAAGGTAGAAAAGACTTTCAAACCAGTGATGACGATGCTGAGAAGAAGGAATAACTTTAATTTTTGTGCATCCCATTTTAGCATCAAGTTTCCGTCTTCTTTAAGCAGTCAAATCCTTTTTGTTGCTTTCCCGGAGGCTCATTAATGAGTGAACTTCTGTGAAGTAAATTCATTTTGTTTTATTTTTACTAAGCTCCAGTTGTGCTATCAATATTAGTTTTCGCTTAAAGTGGAAATACCCGCTAAATTTCATAGACTATTCTGTAGGAGCAAATAACAAGACTTGAGGAATAACCCAATGTTCAATTACCAGACTTCATTTTGCCTCGTAAAAGGAACATACATTAAAATTGAAGCAACCTGCAGTGCAATAAAATTTGATGAAAAGCTTAACTGGTTGGTTTTATGACCGTCTCGAAACAAATAAAAAATACATGAATATAAATACCGCATGTTGTTGACAAGTAAGGTATGTTGTGGGTAGTGAACTTAAATAATTATTATTCAAAAACTAATTGTAGAGGTTGTGGCTTAAATTGTGAACATCTTTATCAATAATTTAAATTCCTTTAATTGCAGTTAAATTACAGTAAATAATGATACTTGGCAAGTTTCTTTAACGTTATTTTGACATGTTTTGTACAGATAGGACACCTTTAATTAGTTCTGTTTTAGGGAGGCAAAGATGTTAGGGAGACAAACTCTTATAACTGGACTAAAAAAAGTTCCAAAAAAAGCTACTGCACACAGCAGAGCCGGTCAAAATAGTTTTTGAATTTGATTCCTTTTTTAAGCTTCAAAATATTGTAAAAAGTTGAATTCATTTCAATACAGGCATGTTTACAGGTAGATGGGCCTATAAATGGTGGGGGGGGGGGCGTATAAGTAGGGGGGACTTATAATCAGAAATTTACAGTACTACAAAGTTAATTGGATGGTACTAAGTGAACTGTGACACCAGAAAATATTATTGAAACTATTCCTTGGTATGCCATCCTTGGTATGCCTGCTTTAAAGTCTGTCATTGCACCAAGTTGTTTTGCTACAAATTGAAAGTCCTGCTCGGATGAGTAGTGAACCTGCACTTCGGGAACAAACACGTTCTTCTTGACCAACTGATCCACAGTAACAAGAGGCAACGTGTGTATACGTTTGACAAACTTTTCATCGTAATTGTCTTTTAATAAATAAGAAAGATCTGTTTTAGTAAATGGATGCACTTGGTCATTTAGTTTAATAAATCTTAAATGTTGATCAAAAAACTGTCCACGGCTTACTCCAACTCTCCCAAACGTTTTTGTCCTTGGGATTTCTGGTCGTATGCACGCCCTGTTTTTACGCTGGGTTGGCTCTCTCATCCAATCGTCCCAAAAACCTAGTGGCCATTTTGGTTTAAGCTCATCCCAAAGTGATTTTCTCAGCATCCATCCAAGTCCGGGAAAGAAGTCTGTTCTGTAGAGGGCGTCGTTTCTCTGTACCATTCCCTCTTTTCCATTGTCATTCCATGCTGAGATGCACCACAGTGATGGGTCCTTGTCCAGCAAGGGTTTTGTTGCAGTGAAGTATTCATAGAAGTCTGGTGCTATTGGAGGCAAAATACCTTATTTTACATTTCAAGTAACACCAGTTCAATTTCTTACGTGGTGAGCCATGATTGTTCAAAAGTTGGATAGCGCTATCCTCTGGATAAATCACTATCATGTAGAAAGAGATTTATATGTTGGGTAGCGTTTTCCACCTTTAAAACAACTGGGGCCAGGCCTATTAACTAAGAAGTACGGAATTTCACTAGCTGGACCCACTAACATAGTCTGTTACACAGCTGTTTTTTGTATTGTCACGGGTAGTGCAATCCTTTTCCTGATACTCATGCACTGGATAGTGATTTATCCAGTGGAAAGTGCTATCCAGCATTTGAACAACCGCCGCCTGGTATTTTCACTGGGTGCACGAGTGTTTTTCTCGCCTAATCACCATGATGAAACTGGTACATTAAATTGTAAAATTGGAGAAGTTTGGGTGAGGCAAAGGGAAAGGGGGGGAAGGGACTCCCTCCCCTTTCCCTCTCTCCTCCTTTTCACCCTAGCGACCACCCAAGGGTTGCTATTTCTACTCTCCCCAATCTTCCTTTGTCAAAAAATCAAAGATAGCAGCTTTGCCATTAGGGGCTTTCCCTTAACCAAAAGATACGCCTGCATTGCAGGCAAACAAAATGATGCTTACGGAACTTACCAATATCCAAATCATCTTCAACTATGATGACTGTATCATAACTCAGATGATCGAAAGCCTGACCTAGGGCCCACTTGTAATGCCGGCTAATCTTGTAGTACCCCATCATAGACAACATGTTGCCAGGGACACCTTGGACATTTGAAAGGTCTGGCTGTTTAACATGTCTAACTTGATCTTTATATGATGCTATGACATCAGCAGTTTCTTGATGTCCACAATCTTGGCTTACTATGATGGGAAACTGCTTGGCCGATGGACGATATTTCAACAGCAGATCTAAGCAACGCTTCACCGTTGGTCTATTACATGCTATGACAACTATTGCAGCAACGAAATCGTTTGCTGCTGAACTTGATATAACAGTCGTAACTGATTGTTTTTCCTTCGATGTCCGTGCTGTAACTTTAAATTTGATTGCACTCTTCTTGGTTCTTTCTTGAGCATCTTTGATCAAAACAAGTCTTTTTTTCTCGTCTAAAGGTAAGGTAGAATCATGTAGAGGGGTTTCGGATTCATTCAATCTCGTTCTTGGTTTTGTAGGCCTCTTTTTTAATACTCTAACTGCTGCAGCCAACTCACTGAGCCTGCCTCCTCTGACATAATCATTTTCAAAGTATCTCTCAGCAAGTTGTCTCAATTTTTCATTTTCTGCGATAGAAGCCTTGTTTAAGAAACGATAGAGTAGAAGGCAGTTCCCAATGATAAAAACACACGCTACCAAGAGGATCAGCCATCCTTGCTTTGTGATAAATACCACTTTCATTGTGCCGCCATCGCAGATCTCTATCTTCCATCCACGTAGTGACAACAAACTGTTAATGTAATCAATACATTGTCGGAAGTAAAGAACATCGGAAACAAAAGTCGGAACCGTTCGGCTTACTGAGGAATGTCTGGAAGTCCTTTGAAAGGTCTTTGAAAAGTCCTGTTCCACAAATTTTTATGAACACATATCCTGAACTTTACAACTTATTTACCTATCAATTGCACTATCGATTTCTTCTTCTTTGATCGCTTTCGCATCGGACCAAGGGACTCTTGGCCGGGGAAGTCTGGAACTATAGAATCATCGAAGGTCAAGGTCAGAGCAGCTAGTCAGCACAAAAATGGCGGGCGTTTATATGTGGAAGCTGGTATTCATCGGTGTTTTAACAGCTTCTGTAGCAGTTCTGATTGCCTGGTATATGCGGGAAAGCCTTGATCCTGAATCACTTCGAGGTAAAAAGGTGGTTATTTGTGGAGCATCCACAGGTATCGGAGAGGAACTTGCATATCAATACGCGAAATTTGGCGCTCAAGTGTTGCTTGTCGCCAGACGAGAAGCGGTCCTTCGAAAGGTTGTCGCACGCTGTGGCGAACTGGGCGCTCAAACGGCAAGCTATGTTGTAGCGGATCTGTCTTCGTTGGAGGGTGCCAAGCAATTAGCTGCAGTAAGTTTTATATAGTTTTTGTCAGGATTTCCTGTCAAGTAGCCTTGGTTACTTGGTTATGCACCTGCTAAGAGGAGAGGGTGAGCGGGGAGGGGGGTGGGGGAGGGGAGGATAGGGGTCTTAAAACCTTCCATAGACTGCGAGCAGTCTCTTACTTTTTTTTGAGTCATGGAGATCAAGAGCATGCGTGAGGGGCGAGTGGCAAGGCTACGAGTAATGAGAGCGGAAGTGCCAGTGAAGAAAAAATAAGAGACTGATGGGATCTGGCGATTTTCTGCTTTTCATGCCTCCTTAATTGCTGTTCTTGACAGCTCCTTCGTTTCTGACAATTGACACCATTTCGCATGAATTCTCTGTAAACAACAGTTTGTCTTTGATTGCCCTTTCACTGTTGTTTGGTGTGGGATGTTAGTTCTCCAGTTATCTGTTAGTTAGTTCTCCAGTTATCAATTGCCATCGACCTTTCATCATCACATACTGAAGTCTGAACTTGGTAAAATGACAGACATTGAGTCTATATGTTTGGGTCAATTCAATAAACCTTTTCTACATATAGTTTACAAGTGTAGCTATTGTTTTAGAGTTTGAAAACAAATAACCATGCACTTGTAAATTTTACTTGTATTTAAGTAACTTGGAGATAGTGATTTCATGAGATGCACTAAGGTTGGGCATGCCATTTCACATTGAAATAGAGTACTAAAGTGTGACGTCATAAAAATGAAATTTCTGAAATTATGGGATTTGTCCGGATATTCTGAATGAACAATGTCCAAGAGGCCTACTTCCCAAAAATGAGCATTGCGGGGCAAATTGTCTCTGAGATCGTAGCCCAGTTATGTTTGGAAAACTCCATACAAACCCTTCTAAATTTCTTTGGGGTTGACCCAAAAAAATATAGAAGGGTTTGTATGGAGTTTTCTGAGTTTAACCGGCTAACATCTCAGAGACAATTTGCCCCGAAATGCTCATTTTTGGTAAGTAGGCCTATTGGACATTGTTCTTTCAGAATATCCTCACAAATCCCATAATTTCAAAAATTTCATTTTTATGACATCATCACTTTAGTACTCTATTGGCAACAAAATGGCCCATCTTAAATGCCAATTTTATTTCCTGAACTATTTCGAACACTTTGTAGGAGACCAAAAAGCTGTTTGATGGGGGGCCAGACATCCTCATCCTCAACCATCTGATGAGTTTTTATGGATTTTGGAATGAGAACAGTGACCTCAACAAACTCCCGCAATACTATGCAGTTAACACCATCAGTTATATTAACATAGCAACATTACTTCTTCCTGAACTCCAGAAGACTAATGGAAGCATTGTAGTGGTTTCATCATTTGTAGGCGTTGTTCCTGCGCCAAGAACTGCGCCATACTGTGGTAATAAGCATGCTCTACATGGATTTTTTGACACATTGAGGCAGGATTTAGCAATTCAAGGACGCCAAGGCATCACTATAACCTTGTATGTCCTTGGATATATAGCAACAGCAAATGCTCATAAGGGCTCAGAAGGTACTCCAGTTTATGACAGTGTTAAACGCGAGCCTGTCGATGAATGTGCTCTTGCTATGATCAAAGGAATTGCTCTCAGAAAGCGGCAGATGTATTTTCCCTGGTACCTTAGCATTGTAGAAACAGTACATTTCTTTTTTCCAGACTTTGTAGAAAGTGTAATCCAAGTTGCAAGTAATGAAAAACCAGTCCAGGACATGTGGAATTGGTAGAAAGTAGTTTGTAAAATCACTGATGACAGTAAGCAGCACTTCATGGATTGAGTTATATGTGGTGTATGAAAACATTTTTGAGTAAGGAAAATGAGTGTTCAATCACAGACAAGAGTTAAAAAAAAATTCCTTACATGAATAAATTAAATAAGTAGTGAAACTGCAAGTTTTGTGAGATTCTATTGAAATTTTGAGACTCTTTAATTTTTTTATCAGCCTTTGTTTACCCTGCGAGCAGAGCCTTCTCTCTTGCATGGCTTTTAGTGTTTATGAAGTCATTCGCTTGCCTTGTCTGTCGCGTAGTTGGTTTGTTTATGCGTCTGGAACCTCAGAATCATCAAAGGTCTAGCCTACATGGCAGGCATCGGCTAGCTATCAAAGGCCAAGGTCAGGAGCACATCAGTCAAAAATGGCGTGTACTATGTTGAAGCTCATTATTCTTCAGTGTTTTTGCAGCTTCTGCAGCAGCTCTGATTGCCTGGTTTGTATGGGAAAGGTTTGTTCCTGAATCACAGCGACGTGGAAAGGTGGTGATTTGTGGAGCATCCAAAGGTATCGGAGAGGAATTTGCATATCAATACATGAAATTTGGCACCCAACTGTTGCTTGTTACGAGGCAAGAAGCCGTACTTCAAAACATTGTAGCACACTGTGGCAAATTAATTGGGTGCTCAATAGCAAGCTACATGTAGCTGATCTGTCTTCTTCTGAGGGTGCCATGCACTTTGCTGTTGTATGTACAGCGTGCAAAGAAAGTTGTGTCCGATAGCCTGGGGCTAGTGGATTTTGCTATCGGACTAGTGATTTTTGCTCTTAACTTGCCCGATGGGCAAGTGCTGTTTTTTTGGGGGAAATTCAAATTGCAGAAGGATTGTAATCAATCCTGCTAATCAAAAATTGTTTTGGGCTAATTGAAATGACTTAGTGTGAGCTAGTATATGCTAGCTACAGCTTGCCCAAATGGCAGACTGTAAAACTGACTTTCTTGGCACCCCAGTGTATAATCTTTTTCTTCATAACTTCACATCAAGTATCTCAAATAATCAGCTTTATTTAGCTGGAGGGAGCACAGAGGGTCTAAACTTCCCACCCCCAATACCTTGCATTCTTGGCTTCCTCCCGTTTTTTCTTATTTACAATGGGGTTAATTACAATATTAGTGAAGATTTCATTTTAGGGTATGAAACAATAGCCACACTTGTAGAATTTTATTGAATTTACCCCTGGGATTAAGTTTTACACTTGAACCAGAAACTCATAAGGAGTTTAAAACCCCTTATGGGTTTCTGGTTGAACCCCATTATTAGTAACCACCCCCAGGGTACTGGTAATTGGCCGCTTAATGGAGACTGGCCACTCAATAGATGTTTGTCATAAATTACAGCTGTAGCATAATCTCTAGAAGAAACAATCATTTAATTTGAAACAAACATGCATGCGATGGGAGGGACATTACTGGTTGTCAATCAGTCATCACCTTCCATCACTTGGTCCGGGGGCGGGGAGGGTGGGGAACTATAATGGGGTCATATTTTCAATAGATTCACTAGAATGGGGTCGCACATTTTCTGAGTTTTGGGGGGTAGGTCAGTTCTTCATATTTACGGTTAGCAAATGTACCAGAATGTTTGTACTGTAGATGAAAAGTAAAGTATTCTTCATTTAATCTAAAAATGGGTCAATTCATAAAAATAGAAAGTGACTACCGGTAAGTTGGGATCCTGAAAATTATATATTTGCCCAAAAGTGACTAAGATGGGGTCTATAACTGGCCACAGAATAGACTATAATGGGGTAGGGGCTCTGAGAGGCCAGCAGCACATACCCAGCAAAAATTAACTCAAGTACCCCTCCCCCCCTCCCCTTGGCATCTTGGACTGTATTTTCCTTCATCAGATATTTAAAACAAAGTTACACAAAGTGTATCAAGGGCTTAATAGCTGCTTAATAAGATGGCTGCTAGACTTTGAGCAGTCTCTCTTTTTCTGCAGATTTAGTGTGGGGAGTGCATGTGTGCATGAGCGCCTTCAGTAACATGCGTGGTCATTTGCTTGTCTTGCGCATTGCGCTCGACAGACAGAGAAAAAAGAGAGGCTGTTCATCATGTAGGTGTCTGCATAATGGAGGTTCAACCGTTTTTGCTAGAGTATGATTTCCAACATTTTTGTAGGAGACCAAAAAGTTGTTTGATGGGAGGCCAGACATCCTTATCCTTAATCATCTGACACCAATAGTTTATGACCTGTGGAATGAGAACAGCGACCTCAAGAAACTCCCACAATACTATGCAGTTAACACCATTAGCTACATTAACATAGCAACATTACTTCTTCCTGAACTCCACAAGACTAATGGAAGCATTGTAGTAGTGTCATCATTTGCAGGGGTTGTCTCAACGCCAAGGGCTGCGTCATACTGTGGCAATAAGCATGCTCTACATGGATTTTTTGACACTTTGAGGCAAGATTTGGCAATCCAAGGACAACGAGACATCACTATAACCCTGTATGTCCTTGGATACATAGATACAAAGAATGCTCGTACGGGAACAAAAGGTACTCCAGTTTATGACAGTGTTAAACCTGAGCCTGTCAATGAATGTGCTCTTGCTATGATCAAAGGAATTGTTCTCAGAAAGCGGCAGGTGTATTTTCCCTGGTACCTTAGCATTGTAGAAAGAGTACATTTCTTTTTTCCAGACTTTGTAGAAAGTGTAATCCAAGTTGCAACTAATGAAAAACCAGTCCATGACATGTGGAATTGGTAGGAGCAGTTTCATTGTAAATTCAACCACTTCCCTATTACCGAGAACAAAATGTTGAACTGCACATCTTACATTGTCAAGTTACATATGGGACACAAATAAAGCAATGGTTGATGTGATGTCAAATAAAGCGAGCAGTCAGCCTATTCACAAAGAGAAATTACTAAAATTGGCTGTGAAACTGCAAGTATTTAAAATTCCACAGCAATTTTGAGAAACCTTAGGTTTTTAAAGAGACCTTTACAACCTCTTTTGTCTGAATAGCATTCCATGCAGACATTCTTATTAACAACACGTCCTTGTGATGCCCTGCATGAGATCGAGGCTGCTGTTGGAGAAGGTGTCAGCTGAGGTTATGATTTGCCCACCATCATTGTAGCAAACAACAACAAAAACAAAAACAAACTCCAGTGAAAAGTGGTTTTCTCCAGTGGAATTCAGAAATCTGAGAAAGAGTCCTATTAATAATCCAGCAAAAGTTTTTTATTAGTCTTTTTTTTTTTTAAAAAAAACTAATGTCACAGCCAAGTGTTTCAGCCTTGACAAAAACACAAACGGTGAGTTTATTACATTGTATTAAACACTAATTCCTTCTTGACTGGTTCACTGTATCCTTATAAAGACTTTGTGAGAGTGGGTGAACTCGTGAAGGTTCCTACAGCAGTTTTAGGAAACACTGTTGGATTTTTAAAGCCTCAAGCCTACAAAATAAGACCACAATGTCATGTGGACAGCTGTGAATCCTTGAAAACGGGTCACAATTTTGTCAGCTGCCAGTACCACAGAATGATATAATGTAACATATTTTATATTGCTTTCTGTAGGTTGTTAATGGCCTTTTGACTTAAGCGTAAACCTCTATGAAATGATCAGAATATTTCCCTTAACTACCTTATTATAGGAAATTAACGCTCCATGAAATTAAGGTATTGGAAATTAACGCGACTTAAATTTACGTGAATTTAATGGGAAGGACTTTTGGATAAAGAAAATTAACGCGGAAGAGGAGGTAAAATTTCATAATAAAGGAAATTAACACGATTAATTACGCGAAATCAAAGGAGAAGATATTGACATCACTTCTGACAGCGACAATGATGAATATGAACTCGAAATATTGTAAACATTCACCTTAGCTTTTGTAAAAGATGAAAAATAAAGGGTAAATGGAAAGAAAGAAAGCTTGTAGTTAATGTTTTTTAGGTGTCAAGAATGTATGGACAGGTTCCTAAATTGGGGTTAAAATACTGGAAATTAAGAGGGCGGAAATTAACGCTGCACTTAATTAATGTTGCGGAAATTAACGCGACTTAAATTAATGCGACTTTTAACGATTCACGTTAATTTCCTATACTAAGGTACATGTACTTCACCTATACTTGGTTATGAAAGAAGTTCCCATACTAAAGGCAGTCGCCTTTTACCAGGCACTAATAAGTTATTTTTTCTCATAATAAGTTATGATTCCTATGTTTAATTTATAATTTTATCGTCATAAGTTATTTCCTACTGTCTTAACATAATATTATTGATACCATGACAGTGAACTAAATAAATTAATTTGGGCATGGACTTTACGACTGTTTATAATATTTTCATATTATCTTGTGATAGATCCTTCCTTCCCTATGTCACATTTTTGTCTTGATTGATTCCTGGTTCTCATGTTGTGCCAATCTACCTGCGACAAAGCCGCTGTTACTGCCTCGGATACCATTCATTCCATTTGGACAGTAACTGACAATCAGTAATAGCTGATGATGGTCGGCAACCAAGGCCGTCTAATTAACGTTGCGGAAATTAACGCGACTTAAATTAACGCGACTTTTAACGATTCACGTTAATTTCCTATACTAAGGTACATGTACTTCACCTATACTTGGTTATGAAAGCGGTTCCCATACTAAAGGCAGTCGCCTTTTACTAGGCACTAATAAGTTATTTTTTCTCATAAGTTATGATTCCTATGTTTAATTTATACTTTTATCGTCATAAGTTATTTCCTACTGTCTTAACATAATATTATTGATACCATGACAGTGAACTAAATAAATTAATTTGTGCATGGACTTTATGACTGTTTATAATATTATCTTGTGATAGATCCTTCCTTCTCTGTCACATTTTTGTCTTGATTTATTTCTGGTTCTCATGTTGTGCCAATCTACCTGCGACAAAGCCACTGTTACTGCCTCAGATACCATTCATTCCATTTGGACAGTAACTGACAATCAGTAATAGCTGATGATGGTCGGCAACCGAGGCCATCTAAGTCTACTGCCTGTGTGCCCGCTCTGTTGAAACAATTTAACTTCACAGGCATGCCACTTGCACAGAGGTACCATTGATAGTTGGTGTTGCTAGAGACATCATGTTTTCACACACTGCATCTTGGAACAGTATTCCAGGTAGTGCCTGCAGCTATTTTGCAGGCCAGTAAGTGAGAACAGAGAACCAGTCTTAACTCTTGGGCTATACAGTCCTGTATCAGTTGGTCATTCTCTGCAGTTGACTGCTTTATACAGGTTTGACTGTTAGCACTTTATACATGTCTCTTACTCTATCTTAAAATGTTTGCTTAGTAGTTAGTGTTTTAACACAAGTGACAGCAGAATCATGAAACTTTACTCCCTAGCCCTGCTGTACATATTGAGTTCAATTTTATCCCTGATTTAAATATTATTTTCCTTTGTTGCAGAGTCAATAATTGTCATTCATTAACTTAGAATACCCAAAAACAAAGTAAAGGAAAATAAAACTTGAAACTTAAAGTTAAAATTGAACCACAATATTACGTGTTAATGGAGAAATTGAACTACTTCCTAGATTGTAATATGATCTTGCATAGGTTTTGTAGAACTACAAAATAGTAAAACCTTACAAATTTATATTTCTGCATTTAAATGACACTGTCATCTTCTTGGTCACCATATAATTCACCATCTATCAGTGGCACATCCACTTCTCCTGGCCTCCTTTGCCCTCTCGCAAGTCTCCGATCCTTCACAACCATGATAACGGCATACATACAAACTGTTAAGCCAATTGCAGTCCCGATAACTAATGCTATAATCTCTCCAGTATTCAGTGAACTTGATTCAGTGCGAGGTGTAGATTTCAGTAGGTGAGCAATGCGATCTAGGGATCCATTATTTGGCGCTGGTTTTATTCCAAGTAAATGACATATCAATGGGTAGATATCAACCATGTTTATGTGACCAAATTTGTGACCAACCTTGAATGCTGGGCCACGTGCAATAAAGAACGGACGCATTGATGGTATGGATGGAACCCAACCATGAGCTCCTTTAGTGACAACAGGCTCAGAAGCTGTTGTGTTATGAGCTTTTGAAATCTCTGCAATCCAGTATTCGTCCATGATAACTACAATTTCAGGAACACGATTACTATGTTTTATGTGAAGGTCATCTGGTACTTCCTCCTTATAAAAAACTGAGAAATGGGGTTGCAACTTTTGACATTCTTTTAACTTGTTGTAAGCACGAGTTACGTTATCAGCGTGTAAGAAAAAAAAATTTCCTCCTCCAGCCCAAAACTTTAAATCAGGAGTTAAATAATCAGTACAGTTGATGATTGTGCTTGTGTTGTAGGCTCCAGTTCCATGATCGGCGGTGATAATTAGATTAACTTCATCCAATTTTTTTTCTTTACGCAATTGCTCCAATAAGTATCCCGTGATCTTGTCGTCTTTCCTGATTTCTTCTGTAACGTTTACTGAGTATGGTCCACAGCAGTGGCCAGCCTCATCTGGTGAATTAAAATATAGGGTCACAAATGATGGAGGATCTGGTTCTTTCAACCATTTTATAATGACATCAACTCGTTCCTTCCAAGGCATTATACCCTCTTCAGTCAAAAAAGGTTTATTAAAACCATATCCACTTGTAGTGTACGATGCGTTTTGCCCTTTGTATTCCACATCATAGCCCGGCCAGTAACACATCCCGCTTTTATGACCCTGGTTTTGGTTGGTGATCCACAACGGTTCACTGAACGTATTCCACCATTTCGAGTCGTTCGTGTCCATGCTGAAGTTCTCATTAAGAACGGGATCGTACATGCTATTGGATATTATTCCATGGCTCTCAGCATACTGTCCTGTCATAATAGTGTAGTGATTCGGAAACGTAACGGTTGGGAAAACATTTTGAACATACTCAGCTCGAACGCCTTCCTGAATAATAGAATCGAAGTTTTCTGTATTGGTCCGATTCATGTCGAGATAATCCCATCGAAAACCGTCGAAAGAAACTAAAATGACGGTGTCTTTACCCGAAGTATTTGCGAAAAAGGACATGGAGATCAAAATACTGACAAAAAACTTAGAAAATAACATTTTCGTTCCAGAAAATAACAAAAACATTTCACCTGCTCCGACTCAGTATGGATGTTTACTCACCACGATCACGTGATATGAGACAAGAGAGGCTTCCATTGTAACGAGGCTGCGTTCTGGAAGTCTTTCCACGTGCAGGATCGTTTTGTAAATGCAGTGCAGGCGTTTTCTTTGAGCGCGCAATTTGCTCGCTCGTTTTTTTTTATTTAAAAAACTAATGTCACAGCCAAGTGTTTTGGACTTGACAGAAGACAAACTGTGAGTTCATTGAATCGTTTCAAAAACTAATTCCTTCTTGACTGGTTCACTGTAACCTTAAAGACTTTGTGATAGTGGGTGAACTCGTAAAGGGTTCATACAGCAATTTTAGGTAACACTGTTGGATTTTTAAAACCTCAAGCCTACACAATAAGACCACAATGTCATGTGGGCAGCTGTGAATCCTTGAAAACGGGTCACAATTTTGTCAGTTGCCAGCGCCACAGAATGGCATAATGTAACATATTTTTTATTCCTTTCTGTAGGTTGTTAGTGGCCTTTCGATTTAAGCGTGAACCTCTATGAAATGATCAGAATATTTCCCTTAACTACATGTACTTCACCTATACCTGGTTATAAAGCGGCTCCCATACTAAAGGCAGTCGCCTGTTACTAGGCACCAATAAGTTATTTTTTGTCATAATAAGTTATGATTCTTAAGTTTAATTTATAATTATAATAATTTATCTCCATAAGTTATTTCTTACTGTCTTAACATAATATTATTGATACCATGACAGTGAACTAAATAAATTAATGGATCCTTCCTTCTCTATGTCACATTTTTGTCTTGACTGATTCCTGGTTCTCATGTTGTGCTAATCTACCTGTGACAAAACCGCTGTTACTGCCTGGGATGCCATTTATTCCATTCGACCGGTAATTGGCAATCAGAAGTGGCTGATGATGGTCGGCAACCAAGGCCATCTAAGTCTACCGCCAGTGTGCCTGCTCTGTTTAGAAAATTTCAACTTTACAGGCATGCCACTTGCACAGAGATTGTACATTGATAGTTACTGTTGCTGGAGACATATGTTTTCATACACTTTACAGGGGCACCCAACGACAAGTTTCGGAAAATATCTGTTCGGAAGACGATTTGAGATCTAGAATTTTCGGAACATATTTTGTAAAATTTGTTGCTTGCCTGCCTCTCCTAGGATTTTCGAACATCTACAAAATGGTATAATTACCCATTTTTAACGGATTTTGACCCTAAAAAAGGCCACCTAGAATTTTCGGGAGCCTTTTCCTGGCTGAAATTTTCGAGAAGGTAAGTTTTTATCCCTATAATTTTCGGATCACTAGACTTTCACCTACGAAATCCGAACAGATGAAAAATTTTTAGGGGATAAAAATATGCCTATATCTACCGTTTAAATACTAAAATACGTTCAACAAAGCTATGTTAAGTGGCTTTGAACTATATCCTCGTTGGGTGCCCCTGACTTTATCTTGGAACAGTATTCCAGGTAGCGTCTGCAGCTATCTTGCAGGCCAGTGATTGAGAACAGAGAACCAGTCTTAACTCTTGGGCTATAAGTCTCCGATCCTTCACAACCATGATAACGGTATACATACTAACTGTTAAGCCAATTGTGGTCCCGATAACTTATGCTATAATCTCTCCAGTATTCAGTGAACTTGATTCGGTGCGAAGCAGAGTGCGAGGCGTAGATTTCAGTAGGTGAGCAATGCGATCTAGGGATCCATTATTTGGCGCTGGTTTTATTCCAAGTAAATGACATATCAATGGGTAGATATCAACCATGTTTATGTGACCAAATTTGTGACCAGCCTTGAATGCTGGGCCACGTGCAATAAAGAACGGACGCATTGATGGTATGGATGGAACCCAACCATGAGCTGCTTTAGTGACAACAGGCTCAGAAACTGTTGTGTTATGAGCTTTTGAAATCTCTGCAATCCAGTGTTCGTCCATGATAACTACAATTTCAGGAACACGATTACTATGTTTTATGTGAAGGTCATCCGGTACTTCCTCCTTATAAAAAACTGAGAAATGGGGTTGCAACTTTTGAAGTTCTTTTAACTTGTTGTAAGCACGAGTTACATTATCAGCGTGTAAAAAAGAATAAGTTCCTCCTCCAGCCCAAAACTTTAAATCAGGAGTTAAATAATCAGTACAATTGATGATTGTGCTTGTGTTGTAGGCTCCAGTTCCATGATCGGCGGTGATAATTAGATTAACTTCATCCAATAATTTTTCTTTACGCAATTGCTCCAATAAGTATCCCGTGATCTTGTCGTCTTTCCTGATTTCTTCTGTAACGTTTACTGAGTACGGCCCACAGCAATGGCCAGCATCATCTGGTGAATTGAAATATAGGGTGACAAATGATGGAGGATCTGGTTCTTTCAACCATTTTATAATGACATCAACTCGTTCCTTCCAAGGCATTATACCCTCTTCAGTCAAAAAAGGTTTATTAAAACCATATCCACTTGTAGTGTACGATGCGTTTTGCCCTTTGTATTCCACATCATAGCCCGGCCAGTAACACATCCCGCTTTTATGACCCTGGTTTTGGTTGGTGATCCACAACGGTTCACTGAACGTATTCCACCATTTCGAGTCGTTCGTGTCCATGCTGAAGTTCTCATTAAGAACGGGATCGTACATGCTATTGGATATTATTCCATGGCTCTCAGCATACTGTCCTGTCAAAATGGTGTAGTGATTCGGAAACGTAACGGTTGGGAAAACATTTTGAACATACTCAGCTCGAACGCCTTCCTGAATGATGGAATCGAAGTTTTCTGTATTGGTCCGATTCATGTCGAGATAATCCCATCGAAAACCGTCAAAAGAAACTAAAATGACGGTATCTTTACCCGAAGTATTAACGAAAAAGGACATGGAGATCAAAATACTGACAAAAATCTTAGAAAATAACAAAAGCATTATGGAAGTAAATTTCACCTGCTCCGACTCAGTATGGATGTTTAACCTTTATTCATTACCTTTAGCGATAAGAATTACGGTAATATTACAATTAAAATTCAAAACACATTATACATAATTATATATACATACAGCTGTACATATCAAATAAAGTTAAGTTTAGCACTTTTAGGAATAAACCATTGTTTGAGCCTAACAGTGCGTAATACAGGTATTCTGAGGTGCGGTGTTAGTCTTACAAGATCTTAGATTATGGCCATGATCCACTGGCTTGTCTAAAAAACGTTTGCAAGGATGTGCTTCTGATTCTAGGATACGTTTAAATTCTTTCCTCGTCAAATTCTGACGCCTAGTTACAAGTGACTTAACAGTATCCCTAGGGGTCGGACACCTGTGACATTTAGACATCTATTCTGCTCTCTCTGTAGATCTTCTTCGAGGTAAATGGGCAGCCCTCCTCACACAGGCGAGGCATATTCTAAAACAGGTCTAATCACAGGTAGCCCAAGCTCGAAATATGAGCATCGGTGAGCATCGGCATTGTTGAGTAACATTCAAAATATAAGGATTTGTATGGGAAAAAACCTATCGTTTCTGTAACTTACGAAAATGCAAGCTTGGTAAACCTTTATATAGACAGAAAACCGTTTACATAAAAACCCATAAAACGGCCATAAATCGGCCCGTGGACCACACAGGAGAGACGTAACACACATTTTAAGTAAGGTATAAGCTGATTTTTATTGAAATCCTTTCATTTTCGTAGGTTAGAGAAACGATAGGTTTTTTCCCATACAAATCCTTATATTTTGAATGTTACGCAACAATGCCCGATGTTCGCCGATGCTCACATCTCGAGCTTGGGCTACCTGTAGTCTAATCTGTAAGACCAATGTCCCTGGAGAGATGGGCTGTTCTAGAGACCCTAAGATAATGGATCCGTTTACCCGCTTTGCTGACAATACTTGAGACATGTATTCCACTTGAGATCGCTCTGTACATATACACCCAGTAGTTTAAACTCTGAGACCCTCTCCAGTTCAGTAGGCCCGATATTAATAGGAGCAGGAATTGGACAGGACTTCTTGAAGGTGATCCACATCGAGTCTTTCATCTTTTTAGCATTCAGCTCCATTTTATTCTGCACAGCCCATCTTTCCAAGTGAGTCACAGAATCCTGCATTTGACTGACAGAGTCCTTAAAGACAAGTTGGTGTAGGGTGCAATCATCGGGGTACTTGGAAGTGGATACAGGTATTTCCCTGGAGATGCAGTCCTCAATATCGTTGACATGCGTAGCTGAGAAACGACACCTCCCTGGGGTACGCCAGCAATCACCTCACCATGTCTGGAGAAGACTCCCGGGAGCTTAACCTGCTGTGTTCTGCCTGATAGGTAGCTCTGTGTCCATTTCCAATAGACTGCAAAACAGTCGGTATTTTTGCCTACTGAACTACGCGCGAGCAGTCAAACAAAAGGTCTGGAACGAGGCTGTGCGAGGCTAGAGCGCTTCGCGCGCGTAAGACTCTTACGCCGCGCTTTACCGATTTCTTTACTGATTTTGAGAGAAAAAACCGACTGTTTTGTGGTCTACATTTCCAAGAGCTCTTGGTGATGCCCGTGCCAGCGAGTTTGGTCAACAGAACGCCACGATCCACCAGAAGACTAACTACGATCATGTGATATAAGACAACAGTTGCAAGGTGATAACGAGGCTTGCATTGTAACGAGGCTGCGTTCTGGAAGTCTTTCCACGTGCATGATCGTTTTGTAAATGCAGTGCGGGCATTTTCTTTGAGCGCGCAATTTGCTCGCTCGTTTTTTTTATTTAAAAAACTAATGTCACAGCCAAGTGTTTTGGACTTGACAGAAGACAAACTGTGAGTTCATTGAATCGTTTCAAAAACTAATTCCTTCTTGACTGGTTCACTGTAACCTTAAAGACTTTGTGATAGTGGGTGAACTCGTAAAGGGTTCATACAGCAATTTTAGGTAACACTGTTGGATTTTTAAAACCTCAAGCCTACACAATAAGACCACAATGTCATGTGGGCAGCTGTGAATCCTTGAAAACGGGTCACAATTTTGTCAGTTGCCAGCGCCACAGAATGGCATAATGTAACATATTTTTTATTCCTTTCTGTAGGTTGTTAGTGGCCTTTCGATTTAAGCGTGAACCTCTATGAAATGATCAGAATATTTCCCTTAACTACATGTACTTCACCTATACCTGGTTATAAAGCGGCTCCCATACTAAAGGCAGTCGCCTTTTACTAGGCACCAATAAGTTATTTTTTGTCATAATAAGTTATGATTCTTAAGTTTAATTTATAACAATAATTTATCTCCATAAGTTATTTCTTACTGTCTTAACATAATATTATTGATACCATGACAGTGAACTAAATAAATTAATGGATCCTTCCTTCTCTATGTCACATTTTTGTCTTGACTGATTCCTGGTTCTCATGTTGTGCTAATCTACCTGTAACAAAACCGCTGTTACTGCCTGGGATGACATTTATTCCATTCGACCGGTAATTGGCAATCAGAAGTGGCTGATGATGGTCGGCAACCAAGGCCATCTAAGTCTACCGCCAGTGCAGGGGCACCCAACGGATCTGTTCCTCACAATATCTGTTCTACAGAGTAAATTTTGCTGGCTGGGAACTGAGGTTTCGGCTGTTCTTCTGGGAAGTAAAGTCTTAAATCTGCGGTCAAGAATTTCTCAAATGTATCAAAAATTCTTGCTGGAGATATTTTATCCCTCTAATTTGTTAGAAATTTTTCTTGGGTGTATATCCAGCTGGGTATCAGGAGTAATCGGCTCCTCTCAGGAGGCTCCTCTATGTGCGCGAATTGTGCGCGCTGAGTCGCCCGCTAATTATTTATTTACCGCTGATCAAAAAATCTGCATGTGGGCACCGTTGTTAGAAATTCGAAATCAGGCTACGCTCCGCCACTGGATAACTGACAACGGTTCACTGGCGGTTAGGAAGATTCATGAGATTCATGTTTATGCAAAAGGTAAGGACTCAATTAAACAGCCTGATGTATTATATTGGACTGTATTATAGTTGGACTGAATAGGATTCACAAAAGGTACATCTAGGGAAGGCTTAGTGACGTTCCTTTTTCATTACCATTGTAGTTGTTGTTATTCTTGGTTGACAAGCGAGAGATAAGGCTGTGTGTTATTTATTTTGACCGTATATACTCGAATCAGCGCCGCAATTTCCAAGCAACCCTGCGGCGCTTATTTGAATACAGATTTTTTTTCTGCTGGTTGGTAAACATGGAGAAGGCCGCTTGGCTGGCTGGGAGAATAGCCATCTAACCTGCTGGGAGTGAGGAACAGATAAATTCTTTCCAGCAACACAGAAAAGTGCTTGAAAATGCCTTAAAAGCATCTAAATTTTCGTTTTCTATAGTTAACGGCTCATTTTCAGAAAAATGTTCGTTGGGTGCCCCTGCCAGTGTGCCTGCTCTGTTTAGAAAATTTCAACTTTACAGGCATGCCACTTGCACAGAGGTTGCACATTGATAGTTATTGTTGCTGGAGACATATGTTTTCATACACTTTATCTTGGAACAGTATTCCAGGTAGCGTCTGCAGCTATCTTGCAGGCCAGTGATTGAGAACAGAGAACCAGTCTTAACTCTTGGGCTATAAGTCTCCGATCCTTCACAACCATGATAACGGTATACATACTAACTGTTAAGCCAATTGCGGTCCCGATAACTTATGCTATAATCTCTCCAGTATTCAGTGAACTTGATTCAGTGCGAGGCAGAGGGCGAGGCGTAGATTTCAGTAGGTGAGCAATGCGATCTAAGGATCCATTATTTGGAGCTGGTTTTATTCCAAGTAAATGACATATCAATGGGTAGATATCAACCATGTTTATGTGACCAAATTTCTGACCAACCTTGAATGCTGGGCCACGTGCAATAAAGAACGGACGCATTGATGGTATGGATGGAACCCAACCATGAGCTCCTTTAGTGACAACAGGCTCAGAAGCTGTTGTGTTATGAGCTTTTGAAATCTCTGCAATCCAGTATTCGTCCATGATAACTACAATTTCAGGAACACGATTACTATGTTTTATGTGAAGGTCATCTGGTACTTCCTCCTTATAAAAAACTGAGAAATGGGGTTGCAACTTTTGACGTTCTTTTAACTTGTTGTAAGCACGAGTTACGTTATCAGCGTGTAAGAAAAAAAAAGTTCCTCCTCCAGCCCAAAACTTTAAATCAGGAGTTAAATAATCAGTACAGTCGATGATTGTGCTTGTGTTGTAGGCTCCAGTTCCATGATCGGCGGTGATAATTAGATTAACTTCATCCAATAATTTTTCTTTACGCAATTGCTCCAATAAGTATCCCGTGATCTTGTCGTCTTTCCTGATTTCTTCTGTAACGTTTACTGAGTACGGCCCACAGCAGTGGCCAGCATCATCTGGTGAATTGAAATATAGGGTGACAAATGATGGAGGATCTGGTTCTTTCAGCCATTTTATAATGACATCAACTCGTTCCTTCCAAGGCATTATACCGTCTTTGGTCAAAAAAGGTTTATTAAAACCATATCCACTTGTAGTGTACGATGCGTTCTGCCCTTTGTACTCCACATCATAGCCCGGCCAGTAACACATCCCGCTTTTATGACCCTGGTTTTGGTTGGTGATCCACAACGGTTCACTGAATGTATTCCACCATTTCGAGTCGTTCGTGTCCATGCTGAAGTTCTCATTAAGAACGGGATCGTACATGCTATTGGATATTATTCCATGGCTCTCAGCATACTGTCCGGTCATAATGGTGTAGTGATTCGGAAACGTAACGGTTGGGAAAACATTTTGAACATACTCAGCTCGAACGCCTTCCTGAATGATGGAATCGAAGTTTTCTGTATTGGTCCGATTCATGTCGAGATAATCCCATCGAAAACCGTCAAAAGAAACTAAAATGACGGTATCTTTACCCGAAGTATTAGCGAAAAAGGACATGGAGATCAAAATACTGACAAAAATCTTAGAAAATAACAAAAGCATTATGGAAGTAAATTTCACCTGCTCCGACTCAGTAGGGATGTTTAACCTTTATTCATTACCTTTAGCGATAAGAATTACGGTAATATTACAATTAAAATTCAAAACACATTATACATAATTATATATACATACAGCTGTACATATCAAATTAAGTTAAGTTTAGCACCTTTAGGAATAAACCATTGTTTGTGCCTAACAGTGCGTGATACAGGTATTCTGAGGTGCGCTGGGTTAGTCTTACAAGATCTTAGATTATGGCCATGATCCACTCGCTTGTCTAAAAAACGTTTGCAAGGGTGTGCTTCTGATTCTAGGATACGTTTAAATTCTTTCCTCGTCAAATTCTGACGCCTAGTTACAAGTGACTCAACGGTATCCCTAGGGGCGGAGACCTATGACATTTAGACATCTATTCTGCTCTCTCTGTAGATCTTCTTCGAGGTAAATGGGCAGCCCTCCCCACACAGGCGAGGCATATTCTAAAACAGGTCTAATCACAGGTAGCCCAAGCTCGAAATATGAGCATCGGTGAGCATCGGCATTGTTGCGTAACATTCAAAATATAAGGATTTGTATGGGAAAAAACCTATCGTTTCTCTAACCTACGAAAATGAAAGGATTTCAATAAAAAACAGCTTATACCTTGCCTAAAATGTGTGTTACGTCTCTCCTGTGTGGTCCACGGGTCGATTTATGGCCGTTTTATGGGTTTTTATGTAAACGGTTTTCTGTCTATATAAAGGTTTACCAAGCTTGCATTTTCGTAGGTTACAGAAACGATAGGTTTTTTCCCATACAAATCCTTATATTTTGAATGTTACGCAACAATGCCCGATGTTCGCCGATGCTCACATCTCGAGCTTGGGCTACCTGTAGTCTAATCTGTAAGACCAATGTCCCTGGAGAGATGGGCTGTTCTAGAGACCCTAAGATAATGGATCCGTTTACCCGCTTTGCTGACAATACTTGAGACATATGTATTCCACTTGAGATCGCTCTGTACATATACACCCAGTAGTTTAAACCCTGAGACCCTCTCCAGTTCAGTAGGCCCGATATTAATAGGAGCAGGAATTGGACAGGACTTCTTGAAGGTGATCCACATCGAGTCTTTCATCTTTTGAGCATTCAGCTCCATTTTTTCATCTTTCCAAGTGAGTCACAGCATCCTGCATTTGACTGACAGAGTCCTTAAAGATAAGTTCGTGTAGGGTGCAGTCATCAGGGTACTTCCCCGGGGGGGGGGGGGTACTCCCATACATGGGGGTACTTCCAAGTGGATACAGGTATTCCCCTGGAGATGCAGTCCTCAATATCGTTGACATGCGTAGCTGAGAAACGACACCGCCCTGGGGTACACCAGCAATCACCTCACCATGTCTGGAGAGGACTCCAGGGAGCTTAACCTGCTGTGTTCTGCCTGATAGGTAGCGCTGTGTCCATTTCCAATAGACTGCAAAACAGTCGGTATTTTTGCCTATTGAAGTACGCGCGACAGTCAAACAAAAGGTCTGGAACGAGGCTGTGTGAGGCTAGAGCGCTTCGCACGCGTAAGACTCTTACGCCACGCTTTACCGATTTCTTTACTGATTTTGAGAGAAAAAACCGACTGTTTTGTGGTCTACATTTCCAAGAGCTCTTGGTGATGCCCATGCCAGCGAGTTTAGTCAACAGAACGCCACGATCCACCAGAAGACTAACTACGATCACGTGATATAAGACAACAGTTGCAAGGTGATAACGAGGCTTCCATTGTAACGAGGCTGCGTTCTGGAAGTCTTTCCCCACGTGCAGGATCGTTTCGTAAATGCATGCAGTTTGTTTTGATTTTATACTCGAAATAGTTCATTTCATTCATCATGTTGGTGCTGTTTGAAACGCCTGCAGGCTATGCAATCTTTAAGGTGAGTAAACACTATTTTTACTTGGCATGATAATGCTGTTTTCTCGTATTACGTCGATTGCCTTGTAAAATGTCTGATCTGAATCGAAGTCTTCATATTTCATATTTCTTAGCTTCTAGATGAGAAGAAGTTACAGAAAATTGATAATTTGTATAAGGATTTTGAGACACCAGACGCTGCCAGTAAAGTGTAAGTTTATTTGGTGCATCTTTCGGACAGCTAAGTCGTAAAATAGCCATGTAAGTTACATGTAGAATCAATCAGGTTTATAAATACGTAGTTTTAATTGTAATCTATTACGTTCACCTGTTTTAAAACTATTTTAAGCTAATCTCTTCTATTCTTCATTTAATTTTTATTTGCAGAGTGAAACTGAAACACTTTGAGAAATTCAATGATACGACTGAAGCCTTGGCAGGTAGGTTTCACCATGAACTCAAGTTAAACATTGACAGCTCGAGTCATAGGTCATGTGCATGTTGTATTCTTCTCTCTCTTAGTTTCCATAACTGCATATGGCTGGGATAGTCGAATAACACAAGTATAAGCGCAAGCACAAAAAAAATGGAATGTGCTTCTCCTTGTGTCATCGCGATGTACGCGCAAACTGGGCTGACATAAGCATAAGCCGCATGCAAGGAAAAGCACAACTTATACATCTATGTTTCCATTGCACCTGACTTTGTCAATAGCCTACATGGCAGGCACAAATAAGGGGAGGGGGAGGGGGGGAGAAAAGGGGAAAAGGAACAGAGGTTTCTTTTGCTCTCTCTCTAATCTCCCTCATTTTTTCCCTCCCTCCCAACCCCATACCCCTTTTGACGCCTGCTCATGTGGATAACCATAGACACCTCTATTGTGGAGAGTTCAATTATTCAACTGCGTTTTCTCAAGTAATCCTGTCCAACGGCATGAGATTGCTTATCTGATGAGCTCATCAGATGAGTCATCTAGGATTATGCTCTTGAATGTGACTTAGGATGATTATAATATTGTGTGGAATTGCACCACTGCATAACCTCTGAAGCCCTGCAATCTTAAAATACTGCCATGTGTATACTAAGTACTGATTGTGAAAGGGTTGTGAAGGTTTCAACCCAGGAGTCCTGGCTGTTAATAAAAGGTCCTTTCACGCATTCAGTCAAATCAGGAAATAAGTCAGAGTCTGTAACATTGAGGCAGCTGTTGTCTTGAACATGCATATGATGCTCAGTTGGTAAAATTTATTATTCTCCACACCATGTAAAAAAATAACATAAACAATCACTTCTACTGTCCCAAATAGTACTATTTTGGGTTCCAGAGAAATGAGTTCAAAACCTTTCTCTTTGAATGCATATATTTGTAATAATTATTAGTATACTCCAACAGAAATCTTGCAAAAAAGCCTTTTTATATTCAACATTATTTGTAAACTTCCATAATACTGATTAGTTTAATTTTCCACCTGATATTATTTTGTATCCGTCGCCGCAATTTTTATGCCATCTTTGAAAAATTGTAATTGAGGAGGCCTAATTAACATAAGCTCTAGTTTCCTTTAGGCCTCCTCGCCATTTCTTCCTACCTTTTTTTTTGGCATTTCTTTGTAATTATTGTAATCGTGTGGCAAATAAATACAATACAGTACAATACAATACAATGATGTCTGTATTACTCTCACCTTACCCTCAGCTGCCACAGCTACAGTGGAAGGAAAAATGAGTAAAAGCCTGAAGAAGGTGTTGAAGAAAATTGTCGCTAAGGATATTCACCAAGAATTGGCTGTCGCTGATGCAAAATTGGGGGGTGTGATCAAGGTGAGTCAATCAACATAGATGAAAGTGCAAAACTAATTTTACAAAATAACACAATATGTTAGTCTGCTATAACCACCAATGCTGGGGTGTTTGTTGGTGTCGTGGAAAGTGTTCTTGGTTCGCCTTTGTGTTGTGGTGTGGGTATATTGTTCAGTGTCGTTTCAGTTGTTTGTATTGTGTTATTTAGTGATGGCAGCTGTCTGCAACACCAAAAACTACTCAAAACTATGAATGAGTACTGGCCTTTCCCTTAGCTATTTTAGAGAGGGAACATGCCCTCCCGGGAGGGGTACTGCCTTATATGGGCTATATAGGTATGTGCAGCTGTGAGGGGTATGGTTTTCAAGCAGTTTACTCTAGGATAGGGTAAATAAATCAGAGCGTTTGGGTCTAGAATAGGGTATCATTTTTTAGGAAACTGATCAGTTAGTTGAAGATTTTATCTAGACTAGGGATTGTGGTACAAGGTTTTGTTTTGGCTAGACTGTGCTAGTGACTTTAATAGTTTCTGGAAAACAGCCACTTTAGGATAGGGGGGATCTGGGGAGTTTACTTTAGTATAGGGTAGCAAAATTCAGCTGACCTAGCTCTGGTATAGGTTAAGGGTTCCAGCAGGGTCGCAGCGGCACATCCCCCCCCGGCATGCCCTTTGTTACATCCCTCAGGGACCTAAACTAATCGCAACAAAATCTGGGCTACCAAAAAACCAATAATTTTAATTCCTTTTAGGTCAGCTACAAGTGTTTTTAAAAGTTTCTATGATGAACATTAACACTGCCCAAACAGTATGTATACGTCAATGTAACCCTTATATGTTTTCTTGATTTATCAGGAGAAGCTCAGCTTGAACTGTGTATCAAGTTCAGCGGTACAGGAACTCATGCGAGGTATCAGACTCCAGCTGAACAGTCTTATCACAGGTAATCAAGGAAAATACCAACTATGTATTAGTCTTCGTCCTTCAAATGAGTTAACCCATTTGCTCCTGAACCATCAATAGCTGGCAGTTTGGATCCATGATCACTGTACCATTTGTGATGTCATCACCTTTAATGGTCAAGGACACCTTTGTCATCTTACCTGTACTTGTGCAGGGGGGATAGATCTTTCAAAAAATGCCAGAATGAGCACATTTCAGTCAAAGAGGCTAGAGAAGATGGCAAAAAGTACATGCATGTAAAAATTGACCCCAAAATTCCGATGAACCAACCATTAGTATTATTTATTCTGTTTTAATTGGTTTTTAATTTTCTGATTACCTGTGACAGAGATAAAACTGGTTACATATTTCTCTTTCATTCTTTTGTATTTGTAGGTCTCCCTGATAAGGAAATGAGTGCAATGGCATTAGGCCTGGCACACAGGTATGCACCCAAATCATACACAGAGAATAACGCCAATTCTTGAAATGTTATGTAAGGAAGCTACTGGTATTATTTTGAAAACTGTTTATTTTACATCCTAAAGCCTAAAATTCACGTATAAGAAAAAATCCTTTGAGTTTTACAGTTGACTCTCTCTCAATGGACAGGTCGCCTCCTCATACACCTAAAAAAAAACCGACTGCTAGAGTTGGTCCCTGCCTTTCTTTACTCCCTTTATTTGACTCTAGAAGACGGACATAACTGTTAGACGGACACTTCGTGCTACAACCAGTTGCAAAAGCACTTGAGACACTGTACCATATTTTGGCATAAATGACCTGTCCATGATCGATCTTGTGCTTGTGATCCCCCCTCCACCCCTTATCAAAGTTGCTAGCAATACAAGATCATGCTCAAATCTTGGAGCAACAACTTTGAATGGGAGGGAGGAGGGAGGTCAGTATTATATCTCACAGACCTGTGCCCAGGAGCGATTTGAAGCAAGAAAGGTTGGTTTTCAGGGAGTGTCTCAACATTTTTGCAACTAATTGTAGCCCCAAAGGTATCCATCTAAGAGAGAGTTGACTGTATAATTATTATTGTCAACTTTTTCTTCACTTCTCAACCCTTTAAGCCCCAACAGATTCAACATACATCTTCTCCACACTGTTCTTCATACATTCTTTATGGTAGTGCTGGAGAGAATTTGTTCTAACATCACATTAATTCATCTTTAATTTGGTGATCATTTCATTAATTCTCATCTGACCTGTCCTGGTTTGATCAGGCAGTGTTATTGTTGGGAGAAATTAGATGCTGGTCACTGTTGGGGCTTAAAGGGTTAAAGAGACCAAAAAAAACATTCGCAAAAAGTACTTTGGAAAATTTCTGCCAAAAGGGGTCATTTGAATGGTAATACCATAGGATTTCACACACAGATTTAAAGGTTAGATTGACGAAGAATCTCTCTATAACTTGGTCCAGAAATGAAAGGGTTTGGATGCCATTTATATAAAGGGTCTGTGATTATATATCCTTCTTCCCCAATCATGTTTTCACCACAAGATTATTAACACTCTTAATGACTGATTTAAAGAGATGATTCCAATATTTAATATCCTTGACTGGTCTATAGTTGCAGTGATTTTGTTACAAATTGTTATGGTGAGTCTTGGGACTCATCTTGTGAACAAACCGTGAGTTCCACCCCAGAACCATTGAGTTCCAGTTCAAAACACAACAAGGCCTAAATTGAAAATGCTTGGGCCTTTATGTGACCAGACAGATAAAAGATAATTCTTTTGTAAAGCACAACAAAGACTAAAAGAAATATGCATCGTTAAACAACAACCACAGAAATCACACAAGCAGGGTAATCTGCAAAAACATCTTCAGATCAATTGATCAATCGATCTTTGCATCCTACGGGACGCATGCCATGAACTTTTGTGTGTCTTTGGAGATATTTTTTGCGTCAGGGACGCAGGACACAGAGGTAACGAAATCACTGTAATTGGTTAATTAAATGTTGTTCGTTTTAGCTTGTCGCGCTACAAACTCAAGTTCAGCCCAGATAAGGTTGACACCATGATTGTGCAGGCCATTTCTCTTCTTGATGACCTGGACAAAGAGCTTAATAACTACATCATGCGTTGTCGTGAGTGGTATGGCTGGCATTTCCCAGAGATGGGCAAGATAGTGACTGATAATTTGGCATATGCCAAGACTGTTAAGGCAATGGGTAAGTAAAAAGGTCAGAAAAGCTCAAATGTATAAATTGTTTCTTTTTTCTGTTTTATAAGATCTGGGAATAGTAGTTTGGCAACATTAATTCATGAGCCAGAACATTTTGCCACATGTTGTATGAATTAAGTTGCAGCCAGACATGAGCCATGACGGGGTTGAGTCTTGTGCCTGATGTGGGCTTCATTCTTCTTGTAGCTTGTAATAAGCACTCAGGATTATTCCTACTTCTCAGCCTCCTAGCTAGATGAGATGCTTGTCAATCACAGGTTTTCCCCCAGCCCAGCAGTATCATTTACCCCATTTAAAAAAAAAATGAGACAGAGTTTCTTGTCTAAAGAAACAAAGCAATGTTGCAAGTCGTCATCATGTAAAGAAAGTTGTGTCCGATGGCTTGTTGCTAGTGGATTTCGCTGTCGGTGATTGGGCCAGGCTGTCAGCAGTTGCAAGTGTCATTTCCATTTTGGAAAAGAACAGAATAATTTATCATCCAGCAGGATTTGTGATTACCAGCTGTGCTTGGTTTTCTTCTGTCTAGGTACCCGATCAAACGCTGAACAAACAGATTTGTCTGAGATTCTTCCTGAGGATGTGGAGGAGCAAGTGAAAGCTGCTGCAGAAATTTCCATGGGAACAGAGGTAACATGTTATTTCTGTGGCAATGATTTATCCTTTGATTATAGAATAAATAAGTGTTCAACCAAAAAAAAAAAGAAGATCTTTGGACTAGTTTCATGTTTAATTGCCATTTTGAACCGTCTCAATAGTATCATTTGGTTATGAGACCAGTAATTTACTAGCGATCACAATAAGATTTCTATAATATTAATTATTGTTCTGATATTTCTTTTCCTATTTCAACTCACGGCACCATAAAGCGCTCAGAACGAGTTATTTAATTATATATTTAATTAGCTAACAAAAGAGTAGATGAATGACCCATTGTTACTAGTCGTAAAAACATGGGCAGGCCAGTGAAAATGGAGATTTCATAGCTCCAGCTACTTCTGCCTGGTTGAATAACTTTTTTCAATTTACGTTTTTCTTTCCGTCTGTTTTAGATTTCAGATGAAGACATTAACAACATTATCTACCTTTGTGATCAGGTAATTTATGTCATGAAATTTGGCCATTTATGTATTGGTGAATAAATGAAGGTACTTCCTTTGCCCTACAAACGGCTAGTCCTTCGCGTGGCTCTGGTGACCACGTAAAATGGCGGTCCCATCTCCACAAGTACTTTCGTGCTAAATAAATTGACACTCAAATAAAGTGCCATTTTGTTGGTTTAGTCAAAATGTGTAACCTGTGGCATGTCTTTACGTGAATAAATGTCCGCTAAAGCCTCAATCTTTCCTGTTTTTAGGTGATTGAAATCACTGATTATCGAGCACAGCTTTATGATTACCTCAAGAATCGTATGACAGCCATTGCTCCAAACTTGACAGTTTTAGTTGGTGAACTTGTGGGAGCTCGACTTATCGCCCATGCAGGTAAGTTCTTATGTTTCCAAACACATTAACACCCTTTAAGTCCTAAGAATGGCCAACAAAAATTTTCTCCAAAAAAATATGAAAATATGAACAATAGAAAAAGTTATGAGAATTAATTAGTTGACCACTCAGGGGAACATGCTTTTATCTGTTAACAGATTCTCTTAACCAATATGAAACAGTCACCTCAACCTGTCTTTTAATGGGACGCGAGTGTCACTAAGCCTAGCCTTCGAAAACATCCGTTTCTCCTCGCTCTTCGTCGATGGGGACGTTTCGCGCGGAGGAACGAAACGTCCCCGGCGGCGAAGAGCGAGGAGAAACGGATGTTTTCGCAGGCTACACTAAGCCCCGTGCTTCCTTTGCCACATCAAATGGGCATTTGCAAGGATCTCCTGACCTAAAAATATGATTAAACCGATCTTGTTCTACGGGTCTGAAAAATGAAAATGAACTTCAAGCCAACAGCAGGGCTTAGACAGAACAGATACTAACTTACTCCGACATGTCCAAAATATGCACTGGTCAGAGTACGCGTCGCGTGAGCAGATTTATGGCAAACTACCACCATTCGTTCAAAAGTTGACAAAGTGCCGTCTCCAACTTAATGCTCAAACTTCAACTGCACTTCAGCGGAAGTCTCAGAAGCGAATTTCAAGACAAGCGCTTCTTTGTTTACCTTTTATCGCTGGGAATATTATTTCGCCTACGGCCGACAACCAAACGTTTTCCGTTTTCGTTTGAAAAGTGGGGAATGAGCAGGAAATTTTGTCGTTCGTTCACAGGAAGTTATCCTGAGAATCATAAGTTTTACGCGCCCGTTCGGGCTCCTTGTTTGAAATTTTGGGCGCCCGCGGGCTAATCGTAAGCGCCTCTGGCGCGGACCGGGCAGCCTTGCGGACCAGAATGCTTGGAGTAAGATCATTTCTCAGAGCATGCAGACCAATAGGGTCAAATGATGGTGACGATGAAGATGATAAGGACCAATTTATAGCGATTTCGTTGTAGAAAATGGAGCGTTCCATTTACCTTTGTGAAGGTGTTTCAAGACATTATGTAGGTTTTTTTAACGGAGAATTTTGCCTATAACCCTAAAAAACATGTATTGCTGGTGGTATTTTTTGCCTTTTTGGTGGATTTTGCTTTACTTTGAAATCCACTCTGTTACACAACTGAAGTGAGTTGTGTTTTTTCTCACAGGGTCTCTGCTGAATTTAGCCAAGCATCCATCATCAACAGTTCAGATACTGGGAGCAGAAAAGGCCTTATTCAGGTTTGTAAAAGAGTGTTTGATTTCAACGCAAAACGAGTACTGTAAAAGTTTAGGGAGGAGCGGTACGTAAGTTGTTTTTGCATTGAACTAGCCACCGCAGTAGCTCCTGCAAAAAGTCTACGATTCAATATTAAAAATACAGTTGCCATTAAGAGCCGGGAGCAGGGGATTTCCCCCAGCTATTATGAATGTGGTCTCCGGCTACTTTCAGTAGAAAATAGAAGAAAAATAGAACCAACTGTACGGAAAACTAAAGAATGTGCTCATCTAATGCGTTTGAAACAGGGCACTCAAGACTAAACATGACACCCCCAAGTATGGCTTGATATTCCATGCATCTCTTGTTGGACAAAGTGCACCCAAGCATAAAGGCAAGGTATGTATCAATTTGAGTAGTAAAATAATAAATGTCATAATCTTCGTAGGTTGTCATTAACAGCGAGTTATTTAATATTACCTTAAATTGTGAATGTTTTTGATAATCCGTACTTAAACTTTTAGAACTCACATATATTATAACAGACTTTTTTCCCGAAAATATTTTCAACTTACGAGCTATGTTTTTCAGCCTGTTCGCAGTGGATGTTTACCAAATTTCGCGTCTTACTATGTTAAAAGACCATTGGTTTGTGTAGTGATATTTATCAATGTGGTGTATTTGGAACTTTATTTACAGAGGTCTCAGGCCTGCCAGTCAACATGTGATTAGTAAACTTTCTAGAGAATTGTTCTAACTTTGCATATACTTTGAATTTTCAATTTGCGAAAAATTCACAGATCTCTCGAATGCTTGCCGCGAAAACGTCTCTCGCTGCGCGAGTAGATGCCCTTGGTGAAGACGCCGACACAGCTATGGGTATTGAAAACAGAGCCAAGCTTGAAATGAGGTTGAAGTCACTAGAGGAGAATCAGGTTTGAATCTCTACTTGAGTTTGTAGGTTTATTAGTCTGTCTTTTAAAGTGTGGAAGGCCAAAAACTCTGACGTCATGGACTAGTGCTCATCCGTGATTTGATTACAAGCTTTTAAATGGCGGGAATTTGTCCGAGAAAATTGACTGGTAATACAATCGTTTCTCCAGCTATTCGTTTTCAATCAGAATGGCTTACTTGGGTTGGTCGAAATTAATGCGATAGCACTAGTATGGTCGTATCGCTTTTGATGGGTTTTTATTAACATGAAAACGCAGGTTTTCGAAATCACCTTGTTGCTATGCCGGAACTGTCCTGGTCAGTGTATTTTGGGCAAGGCTCGTCCCCGGTTTGCACTTTAAGCAGATCTCCAGTGATTTCTTTGTAAAGTTTGTAGACAATGCTTACCCATTGTCCATTTTTGTTTAACCGCGACCAGGCGTTCTTTTTATCGGGGGAGCGCGAAAGTTGGCCGACGGGCAAAGGGGTTAAAGAGGAACTTCCTTTGTCGCCCTCGCTACCCAAAGAAGAAAGGAAGAGGGATTGCCTGATTGTAGGTTAATTTTTCTTCAGTCGATCGGTGATACTGATACTCACCTCCTCAAGGAAGTCTAGTCCCTTTTCTGCCATGCGCTTTCTTTCGCTCAACGTCGGACATCGATCACAGATGGGGGATAACTCCGGTTGAGCGTTCCTTGTTGTAACAATTTCTGTTCTTGTGTTTTAAAGCTGCGAAGAATCAGTGGAACAGGCAAAGCTAAAGCGAGAGTGGACAAATACGAGAACAAAAGGTAGCCACGTCTAAGAATCTGAACTAAAGCCACACCCCTCTTCCCTTGCGCGCACGCACGCGATGAACGAGGTCGATGCCTAGGAGGAGAACCTCACACAAACCACCGCATTTTGTGGACTGGACACCTGTTACCAGACCTCCAAGACTGTCGCGCGAGCGAGCATATTAGAGAGCTTAAGATTTGGGGACGAGAGCTAGTACGAGTACGAGATTTAACTTAAAGTTTTTGCGCTTGTTCTCAAAAAATAGACACCTCGAAAAGCTTTATTTTACTTTTTTCACCAAAAAAGTTAGAACGGTTATTTATACTGAAGGAGGTTAAGCCCTCTCCCGATAGCAAAATGATAAAACTTCTTACATTTGATAACTTGTTCCCGCCACTACGACATTCTCGCTAAAACTTGTAGTAGAATGACGACAGCTATCACGTTTTCCCGCCAAAATGTAGAGATTAAGATTCACGTTTACGCCAAACGGCAGACGTGAATTAGACGTGAATTGGGACCACGTGACCAAGTCTTTCCCTTATTTTCCGTTTACTCTTTGTTGCTTCTACAGAGGAATAAGTAGTTTTATGCCAGTTTTAACCATAGGAATCGTTCGGGACTGTTTTGATCTGCTTATTTTCTATTGTGAGAAATTCTCAACATGAGTCTGACGTTTGCCGTTTGCGGTAAACGTGAATCTTAATAGAGAGATTAAGATTCACGTTTACGCCAAACGGCAGACGTGAATTTGTACCACGTGACCAAGTTTTCCCCTTAATTTCCGTTTACTCTTTATTGCTTTTAGGCAAAAATAAGTAGTTTTATGCCAGTTTTTACCATAGGAATCGTTAGGGACTGGTTTTATCTGCTTATTTTCTATTGTGAGAAATTCTCAACATGAGTCTGACGTTTGCCGTTTGCGGTAAACGTGAATCGTAAGAGAGATTAAGATTCACGTTTACGCCAAACGGCAAACGTGAATTTGTACCACGTGACCAAGTTTTCACCTTATTTTTCGTTTACTGTTTATTGCTTCTACACAAAAATAAGTAGTTTTATGCCAGTTTTATCCAAAAGAATCGTTCTGGACTGTTTTTATCTGCTTATTTTCTATTTTGAGGAATTCTCAACTGACGTTTGCCGTTTGCCGTGTGCCGTAAACGTGAATCTTAATCTCTCTGTAATCTCTCAAATCTCTCTAATGACGCTGGTTCACGCGTGAGTAACACGTTTTTTTTTAATTTTTTAATTTTTTTATTTTATTTTATAATCACACTTGGCATTCACTTACAATACAGCTACACGGTACTTACTTACAACAAGACTACAAAATTTACTTACGTTACAGCTTTACTACTTACTTGTTTGCTACTTACTTACATTAAAATACCTAAAACTAGTTTACAACAAACAAAAGGACTACTAAAGACAATAAATAAATGAAAAGAAAAGAAAAGAAAAGAAAGAGAAAGAGAGTCTGACGAGTCTGAAGAGTCTGACGTTTGCCGTTTGCGGTAAACGTGAATCGTAATCTCTCAAATCTCTCTAATGACGCTGGTTCACGCGTGAGTAATACTTAGTATTGAGAAAATCTCGTACTCGTAGTTGTTCTCGTCCTCGAATCTAAAGCTTTCTATTGCTAACCTGGGTACCAAAGATTTTATTCTCGCGCGCGGCGCCGAAGGCTTTTCGTGCGCGTCACTTTACAAAATTGACCGAAACTTGAAACCGCGCATAAGAAGTCCCTGGAACCCAGGGTAGTATATTTCAAGCGCGCAAATGGGGCGAATTGGTGAGAGGGCGGCGTCTCTTTCCAGGTAGCCTGAGATCATGCCCTCTCCCTATTATCCCTTTATGTCTCTCACGGGAAGAGGGCATGATACATTTCTTTGTCGGATCACATGAAAAAATGCCAGAATCTGGACTTTTTTCTGATTGGATAGGAAACAATGCGGATGATTTGCGCTGTTCCGATTGGCCAAAATGACGCCATCCGTCAGTTGTTGTTGATTTCAGTCTGCATTTTTGCTTGCGTGATAAGCAGTGAATACACACGCGAGTTCGTTATGAAATTTCTGCCCGCTCAGTTTTCTTGAATTTGAAGAATGCCTAAATAGAAGTTTCATCCATTGAAATATTTACCATCTCATCGTATACCAAAACAGTTGCAGTCAAAACTTCACCGATCATTTGAATGCAATTTGATACCGGCTACAAGTTACAGAAGCGACAAACGGGTTCACTTTTCAAATAATCAATTCATGAATGGAATCTTGACCTGGTTTGACTGTATTTCCTCCTTCAGAAATCACGCTGCGAATTCTTCTGAGCGATCTTCGCTTTCACAACACCTTTCAGTTCGTGAAATATGGTGCTTCAGCCTAATTTTTTTTCCACTGCTTTCGTAGTATAGAACGAAGTCAACGAGCTTTAACCAGTAAATTCTTTATTATTTGTAGCTATTCACAAAGGTACGACAGCTCCAGCTAGCAGTATTTCATCACAAAAACAACACATTAATTTTTTTTTTTTTTTTACGAAGCGCCATCTGAACACGGACGTACTTAAAAATTTTTTTTCCCCTAAAACTGATTTCAAATGAGACATTATTCGCGCCAAAATTTGATTCCCGTTTGGTAAACGCTTATTGGCTAAAAACATGACAGGTCAAGCAAACGTTAGATTATGTAAATTAGGGGGCGGTTGACTGCTTGTTAAATAAATGTATCAGGCGTTATTTTTTTTCCCTCTCGAGCCAAAGAAGCAAAAAAAAAAAAAGACGCCTGATCTCAGGTTACTTTCCAGGTGCCCCGTTTCTCGTAAGTCCCGATAATTTATGGGCCATGAAAGCTGTTGTTCTTTACGTTCAGGGTCGAGGTTTCAATAGTTGTTCAGATAATATGATGAACTTCCAGTTAACAGAACACTTGGACTGCTACTATAGTTAGGACCAGCGTTCTATTTCTTTAGATTTTGATTTGAATATTTGGTGTCGTGCCCGAAAAGTTAAAAGTTACCCGAACTTTTGCGACTTTGTTCGAAGGAATTGGGGAAATATCTATCTATTGAAATTACTCCAGAAAAAGAAAGCTCTTGACTTGAGCTCCCCTCACCCCCACCCCCCAAAGGAAAAGACATAAAAGAAGAGCCAAGCGTAATGCGTTTTCCTTACCAGTAGCACTGTCGTTTCTTTTCCTTAGCGAGGTGAAGACGTACAATCCTGCTGCGGACTCAACAATTGAAACGCCTGGAAAGAAACGAAAGAGAAGCGAGCAAAATGGAGATTCGACGCCAGCTCCAAGTGTTCCGGATACACCAGTCACCCCTGCCACTGAGGAAGGTCTGTGTACAATAATAAAGCAATTCCGTCCCCAGATTCGCAATCCTTTTGGCCAGCGGCACGGATCGCCTTAGCTGGGAGCAGAATTTCGCGCAAGCGCAGTAGTTTGACATTTTCGCACCGGTGTTTCACATGTCCGAGACTGCAAAGAAAGCGGAAGTCTATGATTTGAGACTTCCGGCTTCGGATCAGCCAGAGCTTTTGATCCATGGTGCTGGGCAAAAGGATCGCAGTAACTGTTAGGACGGGAATGACAATAAGCGAGTTTCGCAGTCATGCGTAGCCTGAGAAAACAGTCGACATTTCCCGACGTCTGACAAACCAGCGCAGAAATCATGCTGATGAGATTTGGGTAGCTAGTGCTTCTGATTGGTCGTGCTGCGTGGGAAATTTACCTCAGAGGTCATTTCGCGGGGAAGCCAGTGGTGGCGTCGCGAAAACTCAGCTGTTTACTCAGGCTATCATGCGCAGGACTCAAACATCTGCATTTTTGTAGGCCTAGATACAAATGTCTTGAAAAACAACCGTAATTTGTTCACGGAAATTCTGAAATTCTTCATGAAATTTCGTGAGTTTCGGCTTTGTTTTGGGTTTGCTTTCTCGCGTTTGGATAAGAAATGGAAATGGTTTCTTACTGCAGATGATGGGGAAACTCCTGCTAAGAAACACAAAAAAGAGAAGAAGAAGAAGAAAGAAAAGGAAGCCACAAAACAGCCTGATGAACACGACGAAGAGGAAATGGAAACATCAGCAACTGTGGTGAGAACACCTACCTGCCCTGTTGTTTAGTCGATTCTCCCAATTTTTGGTGCATCAGTGTGTTTAGTATTCCAGCTCTATATACCCTTCGTTACCATTTTCAGCTAGACCATAATGTACCTTGTTTATCCCTCCCCACCCCCCTGCCGCAAAAAAATTAAATTAAATTAAATTAAATTATAAATTTCATAACCATTGACCACTCCAGAAAATACCATAACATACTATAACGCTCTTTGTTTGTCACCCCAAAATTTTGCATAAGCATTGTTTTCACTTTCTCTTGGGGCCATTTTAAGTCCCAAGAGAAATTGAAGACAATGCTTATGGAAAATTTTGGGGTGACAAACAAAGAGCGTTATAGTATGTTATGGTATTTTCTGGAGTGGTCAATTTTCCGATTTCTCTTGGGACGACTGTAATACTCAGGAGAAATTGGAAACGATGGTTATGCAAGATTTTTGAGGGTAAACAAGGTGCATCATGATCTATGTAAAAATGGTGAACGCAGAAGAAGCTAGGAATGTCACGTTTTAATCTCTTACCGAAATCTCCTGTGGACGAAGACGGCTTCGTTAACAAGAGGTCTGGGTACGAGATTGGAAACGTTATTCAGTCCATAGATCTCTCTCGTAGAAGGAAAAGCGATCGCAGTTTTCATAGCTACAACTGTTTCAGTAAACTTTCTCGGATTATAAGGTGACAGTAATCCTTTGTCTTAAATGTGCGGTTGTCAGTGCCATAGAATGGAATAAATAGACACAAATGTTTACCTTTGTGATTTTGTGATAGTGGAATTGCTGTATGGCCTGTTTGGGTACATTTTCGCGACATCGCCCTTATTTATAAATGATCTCTTTCCGACGGTTTTCCGACAGTCGAATCTTTCGTAAAAAGCCACTCGAAATGCGAAGCTAATTTAGGGGTCGCTTAAGGCAACCTGGTCACAATGGGTCTCTGCCGGGTAGAGGTCTCGACACATCTACTTTTCTTAGTTACGATGCGTGCAGTTTCGTTGCCATCACCAAAAAGTTCTTTGTATGATCTCAGAAGCGTAGTACATACAGCGAAAATAGAGATGATCAGAGCATGCGTCAAGTGGTCGCTTACAGGAAGTTAAAAACAATCAGGGTTCTCAATAGATTTTTAAGTAGGAGGTGGTCACTGATAAAGTAGGAGGCTCTTCAGCAAAGCCAGAGGTGTCAAAACAAAGCAAAGAAAAGCGACTTAAACACAAAGTAAGCGGCTATAAATCCCAAAGTAAGCGGCGATCAATCGCCGGGTGCCGCCTTCTATTGAGAACCCTGAACAATAGAAAGTTGAAAAACAGTTACGCCCAAAAGTGGTCGCGGTCGCTTAACCCTTTAAACCTCAACATCAAAATTCAAATTCTCATTTGTTATCCCCATACGTTTTCAATAGAAGTAGTGGGGAGAAACTGGTAAAATTTCAAGCAAATCATGTCCTCAATTCTCATGACCACTGTGTTTTATAAAGCAGTGATATTACAAGGAGAAATTTGATCACTCTTAGGCCGTAAAGGGTTAAGGGAGGTGATCTTTTCACGAAGAGAGGTTGCAACTGGCTTTGACCGGAAACACCGTTGGTGTTTTGTTTAGGTGGTCGCACATGGAGGTTCAACTGAAGCTGTGTTATAGTAACGAAACGATTCAAGAGCAAAAATGTTTTGTTGTTAATTGTTGTTGAATTCACTCGCGGTGTTTTTTACGTACACTCCTCTAACTCGTTGATTATAAATGACTTTACTTAGTAAATAATGAGAAAAAAACACTGGATTCGAATGAAATATCAATTTATTGTGAAACAAGGAAATACTTTTTGTTTTGTTTGTTTTTGACAGACGCAGAAAAGCGAAGAAAAAAAGAAAAAGAAGAAGAAGAAGAAGGAAAGGAAAGAGGAAGATTCTGACTAAAGCGAAAGAATCCCAGTTTTTTAAATTGCTTGTTTTATTTGTCCGATTAAAATAAATTCAACCATTTGAATTTTCTTGAGTGATAATGTTATATTCTTTGTTTTTGAAATAGTGCAAAAAGCTGGCGTGACCCTTCTTGTGATGTTGCTGTGAACGGTCTGAACGGTTCTCTGGTTTTGACTGTTTTTTTTTAAGTCAATGCAAATTAAAAAACCTGAGAAAACCTCGGTGTGACCAGCAATTCTAATGAAAAATATTGGTTTGCAACCACGTGAAAAGACAGCCATGTTGGTTGACAAATCAATATTATTTTTTCGCAGAATTTGCATGAAAGAAGAGTTCATATCCCAGTTTATTTCATTCTGTGGATGAAATCTTAATTGAAGTGTAACCCGTGGAAGTTACTGAGATGTACTTTCCTGTGCTTCTGTTTTCAGTGCTGTACAAGGTGATTCTAACTTTTGGGGTAGACTTTCTTATACCCCACCTAGTCTGCTACACCGACGTTTTTAGTGTCGTCACGCAACGCTCCTCCCCACAGTGGGGGAGCGTTGCGTGACGACTCTAAAAATGGCTATGTAGCAGACTAGAATCCACCAAATCTACATCATTATTCATATGAAAGTGAACACGATACTTGCAGCTAAAAAACAACTTAGACGGTTAAAAAAGAACCTGAAATAATTCAGGCTTGGCCGGGAAACAAACCCTCACCTTTGCGGTGGCCGTACGCAAAGCTCTATCCATTGAGCTTAAAAAAATTCTGGCTTGACCAGAGTCGAAAATATGATGTATTTCATGATGTATTTCCTGGGTATTACAATCGTCCCCAAGAGAAATTGAAGACAACGCTTATGCAAACTTTTCAGAGGACAAACAAGGTTTGTTATGAGAGATGCACAATTGGTGATATGAGACACTTAGCTGCCAAACATGACAGCGATAGACCTCTTTAGCTTGTATGCTTTGTTTTCCCAGTACTGGTCGCTTGCTAATACTCTAGAGTTTCGTACCTTTTGTGGGGAGGGACGAAATACGAGCTCCCCTAAAAACGCCTGCATGGGTAGCCTCCCCACCGACGTACTTTGGGGTTCGTTTGTCACGCAGAGAAACGAATGCGTGACAAACGAACCCCAACGAACGTCTTCGGTGAGGCTACTGCGTGGGATGCTATTTATTGACCGGTTCTTCTTGTTTTGATACTTCCTGTTGTTAGGAATTCGTTATGTTTACATGACGTGCCTATGAAGGAGGGGTCGTTGAAATGGGTTTTCTTCATTTTGTGAGGTGTGGAGCTTCGCTCGCTCGCCCCTTTGGAGTGCGAGGAAGTTCCGCTATAAGAAAAGTGATCAATAGGAATACAGCAACAGAGTCAAGAAACAATCGGAGGTATGAATAATACGTTTATTTCCTTTTCTTCCTACGTCTACTAGGACCAAATGTTCATTTGTGTTCATTATAGTTCGCAGCCAAACTGTTTGGCTTATATTTAGTTAAGCTTACTTATAATACACACTTGACTTGTGGTCTGTGATCTGTAGAGGACCTCTGCTTTTTAGTGTGCGTTTTAGTAACTTAATTTTTTGACATGTTGAAAGTCATCTTTAACACCGAAAATGTTATAGCAAAATCGCGTGACTGTGGTCCCAAATATTCCGGTCGGACCGAACCGAAATGGTCCGTTGATTTCCTACCGAAATTTCCCGAATTTTACGCTGAATGGAAAGCGCCCGTTTTGGCTTGCCACTTCATGGATCGATCGCTCATGCATCCACATCACTAGGCTGAAGTTGTCTGCCAATTCACTGCCAATTCACCGGCTGCCAATTCGACTGGTTGAAGTTGTCTGCCAATTCAATTTAAGCGAGAAATATTCACATTATATATGAGAACCAGTAAGAGAACTGTTACATTCGCCTTAAACAAGGTTTTTCAAACCCGTTCAGCTGTTCTGAATGACGAATATTTGTTGCGTGACATCGCAATAGAGGAGTATTTGATCTTCATTTTTATTTAGTTTGATACAAGGTTTGCTACAGAATAACTTTTAATGCTGCATATTACCTGTCATTATTACAATTTTGTTATAATTTACACCGCATGTTTAGCTCATCTCAATGCCCATTACATCCATCTCAACACGTTTAGTACGAGAAAAAGCGTCACAAACATGGAACATTTATAACACTTGTAGCTTGTACGAAAGTTTCGAGTGTTGAATAACTTTTCACATGCAATTTCAATTATCAGTTAAATAATTTCATTGTAAACCTTACCGTATATTGATCTCAATGACTTTTACTCGCATCTCAACACGTTTACTGTGAGAAAAGGCAACACGAACAACGTACATTTACTAAGAATAGAAGCTTGTGTGAGCATTTTCGGCATGGAATAACTTGTCACGTGACATTTCAGTTATTGCAAAAACAGTTTTAACGTTAACCTCACTCTACAATTAACTCATCTCAATCCTCTTTAGACCCATCTCAACACGTTTACTGTGTCAAACGGCAGCACGAACAACGTACATTTACTATGACTTGACGCTCGTACGAGCGTTTCCGGTATGGAATAACTTCTCACGTGACATTTCAGTTATTGCAAAAACAGTTTTAATGTTAACCTCACTGTACAATGAACTCATCTCAATGCCCTTTAGACCCATCTCAACACGTTTAGTGTTTGAAACGGAAACACGAACAGCGTATATTAGACTAGAAGCTGGTGTAAGCACTTCCGACATGGAATAACTTGTCACCTGACATTTCAATTCTTGCAAAAACAGTTTCAATGTAAACCTCACTGTACAATTAACTCATCTCAATGCCCTTGAGACCCATCTCAACACGTTTACTGTGTGAAATGGCAACGCCAACAACGTATATTAACCTAGACTAAAAGCTCGTGTGAGCATTTTCGGCATGGAATAACTGATCACGTGACATTTCAGTTCATGCAAAAACAGTTTTCATGTCAACCGCACTGTAGGATTAACTCATCTCAATGCCTTTTAGTCCCATCTCAACACGTTTACTGTGTGAAAGGGCAACACCAACAACGTACATTTACTATGACTTGACGCTCGTACGAGCGTTTCCGGTATGGAATAACTTGTCACGTGACATTTCAGTTATTGCAAAAACAGTTTTAATGTAAACCTCACTGTACAATTAACTCATCTCAATGCCCTTTAGACCCATCTCAACACGTTTACTGTGTGAAAGGGCAACACCAACAACGTACATTTACTATGACTTGACGCTCGTTCGAGCGTTTCCGGTATGGAATAACTTGTCACGTGACATTGCAGTTATTGCAAAAACAGTTTTAATGTAAACCTCACTGTACAATGAACTCATCTCAATGCCCTTTAGACCCATCTCAACACGTTTACTGTGTGAAATGGCAACACCAACAACGTATATTAACCAAGACTAAAAGCTCGTGTGAGCATTTCCGGCATGGAATAACTTGTCACGTGACATTTCAGTTCATACAAAAACAGTTTTAATGTAAACCCCACTGTGGGATTAACTCATCTCAATGCCTTTTAGACCCATATCAACACGTTTACTCTGTGAAAGGGCAACACGAACAACGTGTATTTACTAAGACTAGAAGCACGTGTGAGCATTTCCGGCATTGCATAAATTGTCACGTGACAATTCAATTATTGCAAAAATAGTTTGTAAACCTCACTGTATGACAACCTCATATCAATGCCCTTTAGACCCATCTCTTTGAATAACAGAATAATTTGAAAGTGCGTTTTCTTTAGTGGTTTTAAAAGAAGTGAAGAGTTAAATAAAGTCAACAGATGTACCTTTTCTATCATCGCAATGGTATTGTCAAGTGGTTAAAGACCCGCTTCTCATTATTTACATTGTTAGGCTTCGATGTTTTCTATTCCAAAGTTAGTATGATTTTCTCTCTTAGTAATTTCCAGGTCTGGACCGTTTTGTTGTTGTTGTTTTTTTCGTCATAATTTCAAACGAACAATGACAACATTATGACAATCATAAATTAGTACAAATACCTCGTTAAAAGCGCACACGGACGGCATTTCATCAAACCTGGGACTTGTCGGGGGTTACGTAAGATAATGGAATAATGACAAGAAAGGTAAGTTGTTTACTTTTTTTCTTTTATTGTTTGCTTTGATCTTTTATCCTGCTTGTAATTCAAATTATTTTATAACAACGACTTTT
Source organism: Porites lobata (assembly GCA_942486035.1). NCBI lineage: Eukaryota > Metazoa > Cnidaria > Anthozoa > Scleractinia > Poritidae > Porites > Porites lobata. The sequence continues at coordinate 3,045,897 of CALNXK010000045.1, forward strand.
ATTGCGTGTCATTTCCTCAATCATGACAAAGTCAGAGTTCGTCAAAATCTGGATTGTCAGCGACTAGCAGAACTAATAGTTGAGACCGGACTCCCTGGCACTTCTGATACCTTTAAGGGACTGAAAGAAGGGTCTTACTGGCAATCAATTGCCACCAAATATGAGAACGGTGTCCCGGGATCCCGTTTGGTGAAGGCCATATATAACGTTTGGCGGTCGAAATATTTTGTGGATCATGTAACAAAAACACTTGAGGGTAAGGTTAGAATAAGCGCTTGTTGTTATGTTTTCATGGCTGCTTTTGTGATGGGCCTGATAGGATAGGTATCCAGCTGTGTGTCTCAATGCGCCCGCAATTCTTCCCGGGGTGGATCCGTGACATAAGTCATGTGCGAGGGCCCATTGGCATCATTACAAACTTTGGTATAGGCAACATTAGTTCTAATAAGACGTAATCCAATGGGACATCACAAACTGATGGTTAAATGGCTCAATGCATACCTACAAGTTTCTTTTTCCTTTTTCTGTTTTCATTTTAAACGCTAGGTAATGAACTTTCTCGCAGTTTTGTGGTAGCTTTCAAGTAACGTACGTCTTTTGGGCTCTCCACCGTCTCTCTCTTCTCTGTCCCTTTCTTGCGGGCTGTATAGCTGCAACATAAAAACAGTTTTTGCCAACCACAACATTCTGGAAAAGGCGTATTTTATTCTTGAAAAATGTACTGTCCTTCACTTCCTTGCCCGATAAATCATATCATGCACTTGTTATCATCATTATTATTTATTCCTTTATTTTACAGAAAGATAACACTGATTCATGTCATAGCACCAAAGGCAACGATAAGGGTGAAGATGTCCTTGTTGACGTAAGGACGGAAAAGCGCCTGAATTTAAACACTGTCACCTTGCCAACCCGTCTGCACTACTTCAATTCATGGATAATATATGGAACTAAAACTTCCAGTCTTGTATGTAATATGTAGCTGGTGCAAAACATTTACCTTATGAACTTTTTTTTTTCAATAATAATAATAATATTCCATTTATATAGCGCCTTTTCTACAAGATTCAAAGGCGCTGTTTACAAAAAATTAGATAGAAGTAAAAAGTAAAAATAATCGCAAGAAATTGGCATTAAAACTAGACGCTAACTACAAAATAGATAAATGTACACAATAGATAAGAAAATAGATAACAAATAAAAACGTCCCGATTCATAAGCTCGCATAAAAAGAAATGTTTTACGTTTGCGTTTAAAATCATCAATTGAGTTTGCAGATTTAAAATCCTCAGGTAAGTTATTCCAAAGTTCCGGAGCAGCAACAGAAAAAGCTCGTTTACCATACGAATTGAGATTAAAATAGGGTTTAACTAATAAATTTCTGTTAGAGGATCTAAGATTGCGGCTGGGTGTATACAATTGAAGGAGTTCCTGTATATAGATTGGAGCTCGATCATGTAGTACTTTGTAAGTAATTAACATAATTTTAAATTCAATGCGAAAGGAGACAGGGAGCCAGTGAAGATCCATCAGGACTGGAGTAATATGGCAAAATCTTGGACACTGGTTGACAAGGCGAGCAGCAGAATTTTGAACATGTTGAAGCTTCCGAATAAGATAGAGTCAAAGTGTATTCGCCAAGGCTCATCAGGCCACGATACACCATTCATAGAAAACGGAAGGTAACAAAAAGACTTTTTTCACCTTGTATGTTTCCTTCGTAAATCCTGGCACTGCCTTTGTACGGTTTCAAAGTGATGTGGAAAAATCAATACAGGTTCGATTACCTTTTTTCTTCTTTTGAATAAGGAACTACGTCAAATGCTAAATCACGTAGTTAACTCACTCCCGATTTGTCTTCTTTCTTCGCAGATTCCGGTTGGGCTTTCAAAGGTCTTCATTCGCCCACGATATTCGTGCCCTTCTTCTCTTGCGGTATGCTATTTCACAATGCCTTAACCCGCTTCACTGTAAAGTTTTCTATCTTTAATTAATGATTACCTTGCTCTATCGAGAATGATCTTCAAAGTCAGCTGCATTTCGGTCGCATATAACGCAGCCTTCATGAGCGTGAACGGCCCGATAACGCTTTCCACGTCCTGCTGGCGATCCAGACCCAGAGATAATTGGGAGGGGGGGGGCTGTTGGAGGGAGAACTTAAAAAAAAAATTCAGCCCTCGGGGCGTCTAGCATAGTCATAGTCCCCCTGTCCCCTTCCCTGGATCTACCGCTGCACACTACTAACAAACAGTGTGAGTCCATTGTCCCTCCTTGACCCACTAGTTCCCCCTATGTAATAGCCTAGGTCTCGCTCACTAAGAGTGACCAATGAGCTCTAATTCGGCTCTTTTCTCTAAAGGTACTTGTATGATATTCTTAAAATCATTTTAACTGTAGCGTTTAATTTTACAGAAACGGCAACCATATACTCCGTCGACCTCGCCGCCAAGAGTAGAAAAAGTAAGCAAATCATTCTTACAATTAGTACTGTTGTTAAACTAGATTTACAGATAACAGGTTTCATTTCTTGAAAAAAGGTTGGAGCTGCATCCTTTGACAGCGAGGCAAGGAAATGATGGCGACGAAAGGAGTTGATAAACTGATAGCGTGTAAAAGCTGTTGCGTGAAGGACCTTCGCTTGTGGAATTAAAAAATTCAATTTTTTATTGGTAGGTGCCGTAAAGTAGATGATTCTCCATCAAGTTTGAACGAAGAGCAGAAAGCGTTCCCCAAACTCATCTCGAGCGTCACCAGGCCTGAATACTGCTCCGTGGCAATACCAAGCATTACAGAAAGTACGAGACGTACACCTTGGGTGCCGACACGTTTAGTTATTTCATTTATCCCGATGTTTTGCGGGAGGTCGACAATCTTTTTAAGCAGAGATTCAAGAAACCCAAGGGATTTGTTCCCCCTTTTGCCGAATTTGAGGCTTTTTTAAAATACAACCTGCCCGAGTATATCCGCGATCAGGGCAGGTACATTACTAGCGTGCTCGCATACGAAGCGGTGACAAAAATCATTATGGATTTGGAAAAATGTTCCTATGAAAAGGCAACAGGAATCGGTTTGGGGGAAGAACTCCCAACCAGTACTCCATACGGGATTCACTGGCAAACGCTAATAGAGGAGCGAGACCAAAGAAGAGAGACCATCCGCAAACAGCAGGAGAAGGAAAGTAGAAAGTCGAAAAGAAAGCAGAAGACACCGAGAAAACTAAGAAAAACTGTACCATACCACAATTAAAGCTGTGTTCTAAATGGCACTGAAAACATGCAGCCCTTCTAAACCACCCTTAAACTGCACTGTTCGCGTTTTCTTGAGATGGGTGTAACTGAGCATTGAGACGAGTTCATCGTACAGTAAGGTTTACATTACAACTATTTCTTTTTGCAATGATTGAAAATGTCAGGTGATAAGTTCTTCCATACAGGAAATGCTCACACGAGCTTCTAGTCTTAGAAAATATACGTTGTCTGTGTTGCCGTTTCACAGAGTAAACATGTTGAGATGGCACAAAATGGCATTGAGATGAGTTAATCCTACAATCCTTACATTAAAACTGTTTTAGCAATAACTGAAATGTCACGTGACAAGTTATTCCATGTCGGAAATACTCACACGACCTCCTAGTCTTAGTAAATAAACGTTGTGTGAGTTGCCGTTTCACAGCGTAAACGTATTGAGATGGGTCTAAACGGCATTGAGATGAGTTAATCCTACAGTATGGTTTACATTAAAAGTGTTTGTGCAATAACTGAAATGTCACGTGAAAAGTTATTCCATACTGGAAATGCTCACACTAGCTGATAGTCTTGGTAAATATACGCTGTTCGTGTTGCCGTTTCACACAGTAAACGTGTTGAGATGGGTCTAAAGGGCATTGAGATGAGTTAATCCTACAGTGGGGTTTAAATTAAAACTGTTTGTGCAATAACTGAAATGTCACGTGACAAGTTATTCCATACCGGAAATGCTCACAGGAGCTTCTAGTCTTAGTAAATACACGCTGTTCGTGTTGCCGTTTCACAAAGTAAACTTGTTGAGATGGGACAAAAGAGCATTGACATGAGTTAATCCTACAGTGGGGTTTACATTAAAACT
>CALNXK010000045.1:3055000-3195000 GCA_942486035.1 Porites lobata
GAGGTGTCCGCTTAATAAAGGTTTCATTTAAAGTAAATAAGGGAAATAAATTTGGGGACTTCAGATACTGTCCGCTTAATAGAGGGTGTCCGCTTAATATGGTGTCCGCTTAATACAGGTTTCACTGTAATTGTATTGTGATTGTCTGCAATATTCATATATTTTTTGTTCAGTTCACCAGCTTCATCGTGAATTTCTTCGAGCTGGAGCAGATGTGATTCAAGCTTTTTCATTCTCCATGGATGATAATGTGATTGATGAAAAGGTATTTTCCACATAATTATAGAAATGAATTGTACAGTCCTACATTCACCCTGGCAGAGGGGCATACATGCCCTGGGTGGAGGGACTCCCATATGAAAGGGGTGGGGATGCTCATTGGAAATTTTGAATTAAACCTTTAACGGAGACCAATCTGGGTATGGCCCAACCTTGTTTGACCCCTAAAAGAGACCATTTTAAACTTTGATTACATGAATCAAGTAAATAAAATGAATTTAAAAATATATATCTTTTTTTGTACTTCTTTGCGTGCAACCCTAAAAGAGACCTTTATGGCTAAATAGAATGATATGAAATGGAGTTGGGGTAGAGAGAGGCACTGGACTACTGATCAGTAGTATAAAATAGAAAATAACAGGTCTATGAGCTATCATAGTACCCATTAGACCATATGTTGAACTTAAAGTAAACAAAAATTGATAGTAATAAATGGAAGGGGAAAATTCAACGACAGCAAACTGTCATTCAGGCGCCAGTTGTTCAAAATTAAAGTTGGGTAGCGCTATCCACCGGAGAAATTGCTATCGAAAGGACAAGTATTACGAAAATCAGTTGCATTATCCACTAGATGGTGATTTATCCAATGGAACAACTGGAGCCAGATCTACAATAATATTATTGTCTGTGTTAAAAATGCTGAATTAAGATATTGCCACGAGATTAATGTTGCACAACAACAACAAAGTGATTTCAAGACCAATATCAAAAGATGTCCACGACCTGATCCAGTCAGGATAATATCTGTAATTTTAGCTGGGAATGTAGTAAAGGTTTCTCAAAAGGCATCCCTGACAGTGACGCCGCTACCAGGCCAAGCAAGGTGCGACTTAATTACGTGCTATGTGACTGAATTTAGACCAAAGATTCAAAACATGTGGAAACACATTTTGGCAATTTTGGATTGCATATATATATTTAAGCCTCTCTCCTGCTCACAGAAGCAAGATCCTTTCTTTTTTTCTTTATTGCTTGCCTTGGAGGTATTGTGGAATGGGAGTGAGGTGGTGTGTTTTGCTTTCCTATTCAGGTTCCCTTTCTTTCTGAATTTCATTAACTACTGAGTTTTAGGAGGTTTGTTTAATCCCAGGACAAGGCTGTGCTCTGGCAACCACCAGTGGCTCCTGGCACCTAACTTTTGCTCCCAAGCGACTAGAAAATCTTATTTTTTTCACAGAAATCATATGCTGGGCACCCTAGTCTGCGAGAGCACCTTTTTTGGCTCTTGTTTCACCCACCACCCTGGATTTCACAGGTTAAAAGCACTGCACTCCTTTCAGTTTTCTTAGAGCACAGCCTTGCAGTATCTATATTTCCATTCTTAATACTTGCATCAACAGAATGAAGAAATCAATCAGTCTGCATGTGACCTTGCCAAGAGTGTAGCCGGAGAGGGAGGGGTGTTCTCTGCTGGATCTATTTGCCAAACAGCAACCCTGTACATGCATGGAGCTGGAAGGAACCGCATACAAGAACGAATTGAGGAGCAAATTCAGATATTCCTCAAGAATGACATGGATTTACTGATTGCTGAGGTAAGAACATAGTGTAGGACTATAATGGCCATTTTGCAAAGCAAACATTGTAACTTGTTGGAGTATTTTGAATTTTGAGCACATGTTTTTTTAGCTGTCTTTAGCTTGTTAAGTAGTAGTACACTGGCTCCAGAGGTCCTTTCTCAAAATAATTCGGATTAAGTAGTTATTGTAGTACTATAATTTCCTGTACACTGTAGTTGTAATAGTAGCAGTAGCAGAGCATTAGCATTAGCAGTAGCAGTACAGCGCCTCTTTAACAAATACACTTAGTCAATTATCTCTCAATGACCAGGTCTATAAGACGCACACCTCAGTAAAACGGACATCAAGACCCTGCTTTTTTTTACAGCCATCATTTGACTCTCTATAAGACACACACTTTTTTAAGAAGGACACTTACGATAATTACTACAGTACGATTTACTTTTTTCGTTTTTTTTTTGGGGGGGGGGTCATCTCAATTTTTTTGGGATACAAGGGGGGCCATCCAAAAAAAATTCTGATGAAGAGGGAGTCATCATATTCTACAGGAGGCTACCCGTCAAATCCCACCAGCCCCCACCCCACAAAAAGTGAACGGACCCTAAATATATATCTCTCCAAGGAATCTTTAACAGTCAATTAAAGGTCTCAATGATTTTGGGCTCCAAAAGAGGTCCTATTATTTTATTTCAATTTTGGAGTTACTCGGTGACCTGTTTTTATATCTTCTCACCCCTCTCCTCTCAGGAGTTTCTCGGTGACCTGTTTTTATAGCATCTCACCCCTCTCCTCTCAGTTCTTTGAGTATTGCGGTGACCTGTTTTTATAGCTTCTTACCCTTCTCCTCTCAGTTCTTTGAGTACTGCGAAGAAGCAGAGTGGGTAGTAGAGGTGATGAAGACCACAGGGAAACCAACTGCCATCACAATGTCTATCGGTCCTGCTGGGGACAGCAACAACGTTCCTCCACAGGAATGCGCAGTTCGACTTGCAAGGACAGGTATTATTCGTTTTTATGAGCCGTTTCCGTTGTGCGGGCAACGTCATTAAATATTCAAGGCCTGCGAGCAAGCTCTCCGGGGCGCGCTGGCGGCGGGGCGGGAAAAGGAAGGAGAGCTTACAACTATGTCTCTGGAATTTAAATTCCGCCTCCAGTTCCTCTGTGGCTCCCCATCGACTGAGCTGTCAGATTTCCGCCAATCAGCGCGAAGCGGAAACAAGTGCGAATGTAAACACAGATTGAAAAACACGTGAAAGCACGTGCCAAGGGTAATGACGTCACTACTAATGTCATCTCCGCCAATCAGCATTTCGCATCGACTTTTTCGATGCAGATATTCAAGTTTCAGAGAAGTAGTTGCAAGCTCTCCTTCCTTTTCCCGCCCCGCCGCCAGAGCGCCCCGGAGAGCTCGCTCGCAGGCTAGCGTTCTGGCTTCTGCGTCGGCGCGAAAACCCTACCGGATAGGCTTCTGTTCACACATAAGAACGGTGATTTTGGCGCGATTTCTGTAACGGAGCGAAGCGCTGCGTCGATCTTCTAAGTGGAGGGTCACATATCGGATAGGTGTTCATACGTAACTGGGTAGCTTTCTGGGTCCTCACAAAACTGAGGCAATCCGGTATAGTGTGAATATAACCTAAAACTCGCATCAGGCTATGTCCAGGTGTCCTTCTTTTGAAAAAGTCTAGCCTGCGTCGCAGGCGCTTGCAAGTAGTGGGCAAAAGAAAAAACGAGCGCGCGAGACCCTCGCGTGTCTCCCTCGCGCTCGCCCGTTCTTTCTTTCGCCCACTACTTCCAAGCGCCTGCTACGCAGGCTAGAAAACGTCCGAATTTTTTGATAGTAATAACTTCGTAAGAGACTATGGTTCACCTTGTACTTGTACAATTTTGGAGAGACAGATGACGCAGTGGAAATCCCATCCTACAGCCTGTGATCTGAGCAATATGGAATTTCTGTGCTCGTTCCTCGGAGGTCATTTAACGATAAAACCAGTGCTGAAGTCGCGCGAACGTGGGTTGTTTTCTCAGGCTTGTTATAGGGCGTATCATTGCAAATCAACAGTCTGAGGTTTTTTTTATTGGTAGGAGCTGATATCATTGGACTGAACTGTAAGTTTGATCCATATATTTCACTCGAAACTCTCCGTCTGATGAAGGAGGCACTTGAGAGAGAAGGGTTGAGCTGTCATTTAATGATTCAACCCGTGGGATACCATACACCTGACTCAGGCAGGACAGGGTTCCAAAGTTTACCCGAGTGTCCTTTTGGTAAGCGCTACTTGACGTGGTGAACAATTTAGCTAAAGTTTCTTTTATAGCGAGGTCAATATAACTTGCAACTTACGTATTACCAGTAGTTTCGTATTAGTAACTCAACGATATTTGTTTTACACGTTCCTTTTCAATGGTTTCAAATTAAATTTTTGTGTTTATTTGACGCTGAGGAGCTCCGCTTTTAAGCATAGCAAATTATATATGCTTGATTAACAAAGGTTTGCGAATTTCAATGTCATGTTTAAAGTAAGTCTAAGTAAGGATAGGGCGTTTTCACATGACGTCACGGCCGCCATATTGGTGTTAAAAAAACAATCAAACGGCGGCCATGTTGGTGTTCCAAACCAAATCCTGTGGAAGTTGATCTCTTTTCTTATGTAAACACTCTCTTTTGCTGGTCACGTGAGTGAAAACGCTCTATAGACTAACGATGACAAGAAAAAGACCCTGAATGAGCATTCTGTCATAAAAGTTGAGATTTGAAAGGTGGCCCAGACATGCCTGTTGTTGAACTGGAAACGCACTCCTATCTATTAAACTCCTAGTCTGCTACACAGCCGTTTTTAGTGTCGTCACGCAACGCTCCTCCCCACTAAGAGCATTGCGTGACGACACTAAAAACGGCTGTTTAGCAGACTATTAAACTCCCCGTCTTGGACCGATAAAAGAGAGCTTAAGCAACGACGGCGGCGACAGCAACGAGAACGCAAAAGAGGAATAGGTTTATATTAGCAAAACAACAGCTTTGCACGTGCATCACGCTTTTTTGTTCATTTTTTTGCCGTCGTTGCACGACTACGACGTGAAAGTGCATAATTCCACGTTTTGTCGAGGACGGAAACCCGAGACCACAACTTTCTTTCTTCTTTTCCTGAACTTTGATACAGTCATTTAGAATTCAACTCCAAAACAATTCACCAACATTTGACGAATTAAACGAGATAGAATAAGCGCAATAAAGTTCGAGGCAGCGCAAATTCACTTTTTAAGTCAGGGGCGGATCTAGGGGGAGGGTGCAGGGGGTGCGCCCCCCCCCCCCTCGAGATGACCGGCGGTTTTCTAATACAACTGGTATTCTGCAAAAAAAAAACTATGTGGTCTATTGGTGTTGAAGTAGAGCAAGAGACGATTGCACCCCCTCCTAAAAAAAATCCTGGATCCGCCCCTGTAAGTGACGTTTTCGTAGCTGTAGCCGTCGTTGTTGCTTAAGCTTCCTAAATTTAAATAAAGGTTCCAGGCGTGTATTAGATCATTTACGGTAATGAAACTCCTAATGCCCATTTTGTTTGTTATTTTAGCTCTAGAGCCTCGTACCTTGACTCGCTGGGATGTGCAGAAGTACGCCCGACAGGCCTATGACTTAGGAGTCAGGTATATTGGCGGCTGTTGTGGATTTGAACCATACCATATCAGGGCTATCGCAGAAGAGGTAAGTTCAAGAAAACGAGTCGAAAAATTAAACTTTTTAAAAGTGGCAGTTTTGTTTACATTCAGAGTACAGTACGTTGGGGGACCCTCCATATGACCAAACTTCCAGGCCTCCACTCTTCAAATTTTCACACAATTAAGCTTCCATGCTTTCACCCTTAACCCAAGCTTCCACGGCATCCAAACGTCACACTTCCATACTTTAAGACTCTGACACTTCCAAACGTTCATGTATTTGCACTTTGTAACTTCTATACTTCCACAGTTCTATTCCTCTAGTCTAAGCTTCCAAATTACCATAATTTCAATTGCTTTTCGTATTTCCACACTTCCGATTCTTTTATACAAAAGGAATTAAAAAGAAGCGAGTTAATTATATATATACTAGGGTATCTAAAAGATAGTAATGCTGCGGCACATTCTGTTGACACTGGCATTAGTTAGGCAGTGAGACTTAAAAGAATCAAAAATGACATTGAATGTCCTATTTACATGTTGGAAAGTACCAGAATAATTACTATCAGTCTATAGAAAGAACTCGTGGGAACATTGTTTAGAAAATGATCAAGTGGTTATCAACTCTAGTTTTCCCACAATAAATTGTAGGAAATAATAGCAATTCAGATCGTTTATCCATATATTTAATATACGGTGCACGATATTTTCTCTGGAAACACAATACTTTTCTTGCTGTTTGTTGCACTTTATTAAGTAACAGTTATTTATCCATAAATTTATAGAAAACAACAACACAAAAAACGGAAAAAAAAGAAAGAAGGAGTAAATAATTCAGTAGAACTCGAACCCGGCACATTCGACTCCACGCGACTACACCTAACCACTACACCACAGAGGCTGATTACGTAGTCTTTAGGAAAAGTCTTTCATTTTATTCCTTTTCCATGAAACTTTCGCCGGCAAGATGATCGCCAGCCGTATTAACTGAGCTATTAGCAGTGAAAAAACAATGTAAACGCATATTCCATGGCAATAAATGAATGAAAGAACATAATTATGCTTTTCAAATCGCCGATACACGTCCTCGTCTGCAAAGTAGGACACAAAACATATGTTTTGTTATCTCGATTTCCGCTGTTATTTTGAAGCGAATGGTCAAAATCACATCCATTTTCGGCTCATACAGTTTCTTAAGAATAGCATTGCATGACATTTTCTCACTTTCACATCACCTTCTAGCAAGCTGGAATTTGTATATCCCCCGTGTTGCGGAGTCGAAGAGCAAATGCTCATCTTCTCGTCAGGTTTAACACCTGGACGAGTCAAAAAAGGCTCTTGAATTGAAATCCAATCTCCAAGTTAACCACCGTACTCATCTGAAAGACTCCTGCGTGTCTTAAAATTTGGTAAGACCTCTAACCGTGCTGTAGAAAATTTGCCACAAAGAAAACTAGAGCAGCGAACGATGCACTCTCTCACCCACCGAACTTCCCCGTGTTTTTATTTGAGTTGTTCGTGGCGCAATGCACTCTGGTTAAATGCAATGCATTGTGGTAAAAAGTGTGGTTAAATGCAATGCATTGTGGTAAAAAGTGATGAATTCGAGAATTCGTCGCCCCTTATATATTTCCTTTAAATCCTGATTATGTTGCTGCTCGCTCCCTTCGGTCGCTCCGCAGCAATTAAATATTCGCGTTACAGTATTAAAATAACTTAGACACGTTCTGCGTGTGCTCTTCTAAGCAAAGTTAAAGCTGAAAACAACGAGAAGTATCTTTTCAGCAATATTTTTTTTTTCGTTTCAGCTTGCTACAGAAAGAGGGTTTCTGCCAGAAGCAAGTCAAAAACACAGCCCTTGGGGGGAGAGCTTAAAAGCTCATCCGAAAGAATGGTGCAGAGTAAGGTACGCATTATTAACGACAAATAAACGCGCAACTAGCACATAGCTAATCGAAGCTTGCACCAGTTTGTTGACATTGGTCGATCTTCTAATAATAAACAAACATTCGAAAGTGAATTTGTCTTTCATAATCTTCGCGTTAAGACCGAACTTGATGAGTGTAATGTAGAGAGCCAGGCGAGATGATAAGAGAACAGAGCGCAAAAGAAAGTTTTGTCTATTGCTCTTACAACAAATTTCACGCGAAAACAAAGTAAGTCGGTTTTCTACGCCGGCGTTTATTGGTATTCTGAAAGCACGCAGTTTTTATCAATTAGAAAAGAAAAGGAAAAAAGACTGGGTTGCGGTAAGAGTGCAATTGCCCATTTTGTGTAAGTGACATTAGCAGGGCAGCCATGTCTTTTACACTCCGAATTTACGGCAACACTCAACAGTGGCCTTCATTGTTAACAAACTTTTGACGTCTTTTTATGTAACAAGGGCGAAGAAATAAAGTTCAGTTTGTGATTTTGTATCCAGGGGCAACCGAGCTTACTGGGAGAGCCTGGAGCCTGCTACAGGCCGCCCGTATTCTTCTGCAAAGAGCAAGTTTGACGGACCAGCCTGATGATGTCAGACCTCAGCACAAGCGCACGCTCATTGGTCCTTAGTGGAGATAGATCCCAGAATTACATTGTAATTTCAAGACAAACGTCGACCTCAATTTAGATCGTTTTCACTCACATGGTCAGCAAATTTAATTGGTCCTTAATGGAGATAGATCCCAGAATTACATTGTAATTTCAAGACAAACGTCGACCCCAAGTTAGATTGTTTTCACTCACATGGTCAGCAAATTTCATGGAACTAAAGAACGTTTTTACAGGAGAAAAGAGTCCAATTCCCACATGATGTCATTGCCGCCATTTCATTGTTTTCTACACCGTGCGATATGGCCGCCGTTACGTCATGTGAAACCGATTTCCAAGATGACGTCGCTTGATGACACCCAGTACAATTCATGTCGTGTTTACTTTCTTATTCAGTTTTAGTAATCCTAGTGCGTTTTAAATAACAAGTTTGCACCAGAAGTAACGCCCTGAAGGATTCTTGAGGATATAATCGAATGACGTCATCGTTCAAATGGCCGATTTTAAAGCGCTATGTCAAACGCGGTGAAACCCGTAAAAAGGAGTATAGATAGTTCACAGTCCCCTATTTTTCCGTGAGATCGTCGAGATATAAAGCTTCTTACCGTTAAAATAGAGGACTGTGAACAGTCTAAAAGGAGTAGGGATGGAAAGACAGTAGTGGGGTGGGGGGCGGGTTGTCCAATGAGCGCATCGTCGGTCTCGGGTTTGTCAGTTTTTAAAATTATTGAAATAATGAACATATGAATTTCATGTATTGGAACTGCGAGTGACGAAATAAATGCAAAAAAAGATCATCGCAAGATGCAACTTATGCAGTTGCGAAAAGAACTAAAAAAATTCAGTCTTCCTGGGATCGGAACCCTGACCTCAGCGACTGCTGTGCAGCCTCGTTCCCAGGGCTTTTTCGCTTAAGAGAAAAAGCGTTCGGAACGAGGTTGCAGCGCTTTGCAAGCCAACTGGGAGCTTTTCATTCAATTGGTTCGTAATATACCGGGGAAAGATTAAGATGAAATGATAAATACAATGTATATGAACTTTATATATTGAAACCACGGAATGAAGAAATAAATGCAAAGAAGATCGTCGCAGTTGAGGTACTGTCACTAGTTAGCGACGCAAAATAACGACCTTTACCCTTTATACGCCTCCGTGGTTTTGTGTGTAGTCCCTGTACGGCGTCTTTCCAGGCCCTCTCGGTCAATGCATTTCGATGACGTATCCGAGACGAACGGTTGGACCACGTGACCCGAAACGCATCGGCCGCGCATAATAATGAGGCCTAGGGACTAGGCAAAAGTGAAGGTAGGATGAAGGTAGGAGTGCGTATGAGCGAAGGTGCCACACTAGTTAGAAGACGATTTCGAAAGAAAAAGTGAAAATGGCTGCCTGACCCAACGTTGAATGAACCTGTTAATAGAGAGCTTAAGCCACAACGTTTTTGAGCGACGCACGTCAACCGGAAGTGGCCTTTTTTCATTTTTTGACGGTGGTTTCGCGCAAATTTTCAATCAAATCGCCTCTATAACAGTAAAGAAGCTAAGGAATACAAATTTTATATCATCAAGGCATGTTAAGAGGGAAAATACCTCACTTCCGGTTGACGTGCGTCGCTCAAAAACGTCGCTGCTTGAGTTTGACTCTATTTCCGTTGTATTTCTTTGTTGAGCTAGTAATCTTTATGTCCTTCAAAAGTCAGATGAGCAGATAAGAACTGCCCAAAATAAACGCCCTGCCATGGAATTACTGCTTATATTTCATTTGGGGCTGGTTTTAAATCCCTAATAAGAAGAGTCTCCTTGATTTGACAATGGGTATCTGATTTTCCTCTTGCTAAAATGTCAAAATGTTCCCATTTCAAATTGTGACCAGTTGAAATGACGTGTTCTGCAATGACTAGAGTAGCTGATGAATGACTCATCCACTTTTTTGAGAGGGCTGGAGACTCTTTGCTATTTTTACCGTTTGGAGGACTAGGGAGTAGTAATGTTTTTTGCGTGACCGAAAGGCGACCCCCTTTCTGCCCACTCTCACACCTTCGAGCACTACACGCGAACGTGAAATTGATTTCAGTGCAGGCTTCTAACCATGTCTAAGGCAGAAAAGGTGAGTATCCAATAGTTTACATTTCTCTACGTTTTTATCGGTTTTCAAACCCTCGAAAATCATAAAGATACCGCGGCGTTGCGAAGTGAAGCTCGAGGCGCTGGCCGACCTTTGTTGCTCCCTTATTCTTGTGCAATAGAGATCGAAGACGTCGTGCACGAAAACTTGTAATCTTTCTCTTTTTTTTAATTGATGCTTCGGAATATAGAGTTGCACAGCACACGATTTTTAGTCTTGTTTTCCGTGCAAATGCGTAGAGTGGCAAAACGAAAAGTCGAGGACGGCGATATATGTTTATTTTTTTAATGATCGCCTTGTTTATTTCTTGCTTTTCAAATATAATATTTAAATTTCAGCGTGGTATACTAAAGCGGCTCTGTGCTGGTGAAGTGATAGTAGGGGATGGTGGAATGACCTACGCTCTGGAAAGACGGGGTTATGTGAAAGCAGGGCCTTGGACTCCAGAGTGTACAGTGGAACACCCTGAAGCTGGTGAGAAATAACATATCCAACATCATTAAGCACCGGAATAAAAAAATTACCATTGTTGCGGGTCACTGACCATCAAAGAAATAAAAATCGAAAACTCTTTGAAAGAAGTTAAGTTTTTTTATAAGATGGTTTGTTCAATGATGTGACCTTATCTTAGAATAAAGGTCAGAATTTGAATTCCATCTCTGAATTCCATCATACTCCTGTAACATAAAGATTATGGGATATCATCCAAGAGCACATACACCTATACTATGTCAAAAAGTAGTACTCCAGACTCAGTGGCAGATCAAGGAGGAGGGGGGGGGGGGCTAGATCTGACCTAACCCTAAGACTGAATGAGCACCCCCATCCCCCCACAGACACACACACACACACCTTGGATAAAAAGTCGATGTACATAGGACTGTATAAGACTCCAAATAAAGCATTGTCTTGTCTTGTCTTGTCACACCCACCCACAAACACAAACAACTGCTTACTTTGAGGTCTGTGTTTGTCACTGTCATCTAGCTTCAAGTTAACCCGTTCAGCACCAATAACCACATAAAAATTCGCCAAACTGACCTCCATGCCCAGGGTGGGAGTCCCATATGAAAGGGGCTGGGATGCTTGTCAGAAATTTTGAATTAGACCCTAAAGGAGCCCAATATGGGCATGGCCCAACCTATTATTGACCCCTAACATAGACCTTTTTTAACTTTAAATATAATTTATATATAATGTTTTTACATTAATTTTCTTCACGTGTAACCCTAAAAGTATTATATTTATGGCAAAATGTAATGGCGCTTTTCCCAGAACACCCTAAGTGAGACCAAAATCCAAAATTTACACCCCTAAATGAGATGACGAGCATCCCAACCTTTTTCATATGGGATTCCCCCCGGGCTCCATGCATTTCCTAAAAGAACTAGTTAAGAGAATTTGATACAAGATTAAAGCATTTTTTTCCTTTGGTGATCATATAATTGCTCCTCACAACCTGTTTTCCTGGATGAATTATTGTTAAGAGAAAATTGATGTTGGTCCTTCTGGGAATTTAAAGTGTTAACCTGGGCAGGAGAGCCATGACTTAGACATCAATTGATTGGGAAGAAACAAATTGATGCTCAATGCCCCCTTATACTTTGTTTTTAACTGTATTTTCTTTAGTTCGACAGCTACATCGGGAATTTTTGCGAGCAGGATCTGATGTTATTCAAGCATTTACATTTACTATGGATGATGATCTGGAGGGTGAACATGCTAAACATGGGGTTGGTATTATTTTATTACCTTGTTTTAATAGCTATTCTGTGTTACTGAGCCCCCCAAAACACACAGATCATGAATACTAAAAATCCACATTTGATCAGATAGGTTCTTTTGTACAACACTGTTTTAAAATTTTTCCCAAAGAAATGCAAAATTCATCTTTTTTGTACGATTTCAAGAATCAGAATAAAAAGCATTTGACCTACTTTTTTAAAAATTTTGTTTCAGACCACTAAAATAAACCAGGCAGCATGTGACCTGGCCAAGGGCGTGGCCCAGGAAGGAGGGGCACTTTTTGCTGGATCAATCTGTCAGACTGCTTCACTGTATTCAAGTGGAGCAGGACAAAAGGTTGTCAAGGAGAAGTTTAGAGAACAGATTGAAATTTTCCTTCAAAACGATGTCGACTTACTCATTGCTGAGGTAAATATTGTGTAAACAGCCATAACGCTCAGTATTTCCTTCTGTAACCGCCATCTTTGATTTTACAACCCCTTTCCACCATGCATGTATACCATGTATTGAATAAGTGTAAATTAACACACAGGTAGCCCAAGCTCGAAATATGAGCATCCGCATTGTTGTCTAACATTAGAAATATAAGGATTTTTATGGGAAAAACCTATCGTTTCTGTAACCTAACTGAAAATGAAAGGGTTTCATTAAAAAAAAGAGCTTACCTTACTTAAAATGTGGTCCATGGGTCGATTTAGGGCCGTTTTGATGGGTTTTAATTTAACCGGTTTTCTCTCCATACCCATATTTGGGGCGTGGGCCACCTGTGGTTAACATTCCAAATTATCGAATTTGAGAAATGATACATGTAATTTCCGGCAAAATTTTCATGTTAAATTATAAATAACCAAACACTTCGTACTCCTCTCCACTTATAAATGACCTAACACTACGTACTTCCCTCCCCTACAGTATTTTGAGTTTGTGGAAGAAGCCGAGTGGGTAGTGGAGGTGATGAGGGCCACAGGGAAACCAACTGCCATCACAATGTGTATTGGACCTCCTGGGGATACCAACAATGTACCTCCTGGAGAATGCGCAGTGAGACTGGCAAGGAAAGGTAATCTGGGTTGTTCAGTGCACCGTAGTTGCCTTTTTCGGACGTTGTCGTTGCGTCACCGTCGCCGTTGCTTAACTTGCGAACCTAGTCCGACGGTGAGGGCGACGCCAACGAGTACGTCGCGGATAAATGCGCAAATTCACTGGTTTCATGTGAACGGAAGGCCGATTCGTGTAAAATAAACGCGTTTTCAAGGGGCCTTAGTAAGATATAACGACAATTCTGCACGTGCAACACACATTTTAGCCTCCCCCGCAGACGTTCTTTTGGCTCTTCACGCAATACTCTCGTACGGGGAGCAGGAACGCGTGACCAGGCCCTAAGAACGCCTGCGTGAGGCTACACACATTTTGGTATATATTTACGAAAATGTACGATTTAAGCTCACGCGAAGTTGACGGGAAAACGTAAACACACAAAGAAGAATTTTTTTCTCTTTCTAAACGTGGTTTCAGTGCTTAGTAAAAATTCAATTCCAGGAGAATTCGCGAAAATTTGACAAATTGAGCGAGTTGGAATATTTTAGAATCACGATTACGGCAAAAGGCAAACGTCAATCTGTACCTCGTGACCGCAGTTTTCCTTTACTTGTCGTTTAGTCTTACCCTGGGTGCCAGAGGCTTTCCATGCGCGGTTTCCGGTTTCGGTCAAGTCTTAAAAAGTGACCCGTGCGTTTTTCCTCGTTGCTTCGCCGCTCGTGTCTTCGGCCTTCGGCCGAACACGTGTCGGCCTGCGGTCGACGAAACAAAGCTCCCCGACGCACGCGAGAAAAAATCTCTGGTACCCCAATTAGTCTGTGTGGCATAGGTCAAGTAGATGAAGTTTGAAACGGCGCGAATTCAATTTTAAATAACGTTTTCACCGCGCGCGATCAACGATCAATGATCAGCTGTAAGTTGAAGGGGAGCAGTAGGCGGTGGCCTGTTCCAAGCATTCAGATAGTGGAGAGCGGTGCGAAGTAAAGAAAGCGATGAAAAGTAGAGGGGGACTAGGGAGAGAGGTGCGGGAACGTTCCCTCTCTCACCTCTCCCCCTCCCTCGCTTTTATTTTTTCGCGTTTCTTTTTACTTGGCACTGCTTCCCACTATCTGAACGCCTGGAACAGGCTAAGTAGGCGATGGAGCCCGTCAACACCACTTAGAGGCCAAAAGTCTGTTATTGGTTCTTTAACTTACAGTTACCCTTCGTGGTTTTTCTCCAGATACCTTGGTTGACCCCAAACTTGAATTATGATTTTTGCCCTTTCTTTGTTATTTCATACAAACAGGAGCTGACTTAATTGGAATCAACTGCCGCTTTGCTCCAGACGAGGCCCTACAAACGATAAGTCTGATGAAACATGCGTTGGACAAGGAAGGACTCAAACCTTACCTGATGATGCAACCAGTCTGTTATCATGCACCGGATGGTGGATCCAGGGGATTCGTCGATTTACCTGAGATACCATTCGGTGAGCTTTAGTTTCTCCCCTTCTATTTCGTGGTCGCTGGTCTCCTTCACCTGCAATGGGAAATCGTCCCCCACTTCGCCCCTCCCCCCCACCCCCCCACCCCCCACTCGTTCCTTTTGTATATAGTTTCACAAAGCATTCCTGAGTACTTATATCCAAGATCCAAGGGAATACTTCCTATTCAAGAGAGCATGTTATACTCTCCTGTTCCGAGCATTACAATTATACAGATTCGTGCCGCAAGATAGGGTATGGTTTTCTAAATACCCCTCGTTCCCAGGGGTTTTTCCCTCCTTACGGAAAAAGCCGTGGGAGCGAGGATGTAAAGTGCCCAGTCCTTGAATAGGTTCAACCTCGTGCCCAGGGCGCTTTTCCGCCACCTCCAAACCCAGGGAAAAGCGCCCTGGGGACGAAGTTGGAATAGGGTATTCCTTTTGGTATTATTTTCTTTTGATAGGGTACTTAAAAAAAAAAAACAGAAGCTAGGCCCTGCTTAACTAAGGCTATGTTCACGCCATGTCGGAAAGCTTTTCGTGCCGACACGAAAAGTTCACAGAATTTTGCGTTAGGGCTTTTCGCCTTTAATCAGGGCCTGACTCCACAGTTTGTGTTGTCATATTGTCATATTCTTTCGAACAAGCGTTTGTCTGTTTCTTTTCAGCGCTGGAGCCACGAAAACTAACTCGCTGGGATGTGCATAAGTACGCTCGACAGGCCTATGATTTAGGAGTCAGGTATATTGGCGGATGTTGTGGATTTGAACCATACCACATCCGGGCTATCGCAGAAGAGGTTGGTGCCGAATAACTACGTGTTGTAGAGTTTTTTAGGAGGTTGATTTTTAGACTGACTTCAAGTCGCGTGCCTTGCTCCTTAAATACCCTTGAAATGATCAGTACTTCTTGCAGAAATTCTTGTAATTAATAACTCAGCATCCCATAATCAGACCACATAGAAAGTGCCAGTTGCAACCAACCTCCCTCCCAGGGTCCTCTCGTATTCATTCCCCGGAGCAAGAGAGAGAGAGGGCCCTGGAGTCGAGGTTGAATTGCGCACCTTTGCTTTGGAACTGCATAAGTGATTAAAAATAAGTTTGAGGGTGACCGGTGAGGTTTGTTACCCTAAATGTTGTCCCAAGAGTCGTGTGTCTTGGTTCTTTTTCAGCTGGCTCCTGAACGAGGCAGGTTACCTGCCGCTAGTGACAAGCACAGTCCCTGGGGAGAAGCACTTAAACATCACGCGGTCGCTGAAATCCGAGAAAGGTAAATCTGAGAGGGGACCGGGGAAAGTTGAAGGCCGCCATTTACTGTTTTGCGGCTCAAACGTCTGAGCCGTTTTTCGTTTTATTCACTGAGATTTCTTCAGCACCACTGAGTAAGGATGTATGGAATAGTTGTTTAATGAAAGAAAATTCTTCATTTTACTCAAATAATAACCTTCCTTTTTCTTGCGCAGCAGGCATGGACAATTCTGCAGTTCCAGTCAGTTTTAAGACACTTTGCGGAAGATAGCGCTGGTTTAGAAAAACCTCTAAAAATTGCAATTAATTTTGAAACACCGTTTTAGTTTATCGCCAATAAGGTGTTCATTTATTAAATGGTTTAAAACAGTAGAAATTACAACTTCGGCTTTGAAGAACTTTTAACTGTGGTCAACCATTTGCCATTTTGACCTTGCCTAGGCCTTATTATTGCGCGGAGACGATGCGTTTCGGGTCACGTGGTCCGAGCGAGTCGTTCGCCTCGGGCCTCGGATACGTCGCCACCGAAATGTATTGACCGAGAAAGCCTGGGAAGACGCCGTACAGGGACTAGGCAACATTTGGACCCATCACTCTGACGCATTATTGTGATTGATTTTATTTCAGAGCTAATAGAGCCTACTGGGAGAATCTAAAACCAGCCAGCGGTCGTCCTTGTTGCTCGTCTTTTAGTGGTCCTGGAGGACATAGAAAATAGAGACTTTTAGAGTCTGAGACGAGGACGACTACGTGTACGAGATTTTCTCAATACTAAGTAGTGCGCGCGCGTGAACAAGTGTCATTTTGGCGGGAAAACGTGATAGCCGTCGTCATTCTACTACGAGTTTGACCGAGAATGTCGTAGTGGCGGGAACAATTTCCAATTTTAGAAGTTTAATCATTTTGCGACCGGGAAAGGGCAAAACCTTCCCCAAGAAAAATAACCGCACTAACTTTTCGGGTGAAAAATAGTAGAATGAAGCTTTCCAGATTAAATATTTTTCAAGAATACACGAAAAACTTTTAAATTAAATCTCGTACTCGTAGTGGTCCTCGTCCTCAAATCTGAAGCTTTCTAATAACAGTGATGGCAGGATCATTATTATTAATAGAAATTTGTACCGCGCAGTTTCTATGAAAATATTCAACTGCGCCTTACATAAGAAATTAATGAAAGATGGAAAATAGAACCTAAATTTACAATGCTAAAATTCCTAACTAGAAGCCTTACTAAATAAGAAAGTTTTAAGTCTATTTTTAAACAGATTTATACTGGAAATAGACCGCATTGGAAGAAGGTTCCAAAGTCTGGTGGTGGGGGAGGGGGGGCACAAGTAAACGACCTATCCCCTAAGGTGATCTTAGTTCTGACTTTTGGTGATGCTAGTTAAATACCAGAGTCATTATTGCGCCTTAAATCGTACTTAGACGGAGGCAGGACAGATATCAACTGCCGCAAATAATCAGGTGCTATATCGTGCAAAACTTTAAATGTAAGGAGTAAAATTTTTTATTTTTTATCATGTTAAAAAATATTTCTGTTTAAGTTATTTTTTGTAGTTTCAAATTTATACAAGCAAGAATAGCTGGTTCTTTTTTATGACATTTCTCGTTTTTTAGTAATTCTGAGAATGAAGCGACTCGTGCAAATTCCAACCAAATTTTAAAATGTTTTAAAGGGCCGATCTGCACTAGCAGACAAATTTGGGATTGTCTTTGTAAGTTTTATGGTGACAATTTTTGTTTTGAAATTTATTCACTTGTAATAGGCCTTAATATTTTTCATTACTTAATGGAAAAATAATGACTTTGCAACAGATGACTGACAAGGAACACACATTTTCGTTTTCTTAGTCGATTTTGTCCAATTTATTTCTGGGACAAATTTTGTCCGCGGCTCCTCATTTTCCGGGTTAAGCGCTGTTGATGGCAGAAAAATTGTCTAAATAAACAGCTTTCTTCCTGGTGCGGTGGATTTTGTTCAATATCAATTTCAAAGTAAGAGTTCTGACATCGAAGTTTAGCTTCACACGCTATCATGAGCCTGACGCTATAGATCTATCTATTCACGGCCGTATCCATGGATTCTATCTACCATTTATTTGCCTCCATCACAATAACTGATGATTCTGGATAGTCTGTTATTTATACATACTGTGGTAATATATTCACCGGGGGCATGTTTTTAGTTTTATAGAGTTTGTTACAGTTATGAGAATAAACGCCTTTCCTCTTTTAAACGCCTCCTATTAATTTTGGTGCCCTTACTTGTGTAACAAAAATTAAATAGACGCGCCCCAGGTGCCTATTAAATCATTCTCGGTATTGTGTTTTACATGAAATACTGTAGAAATTTGCTGAGTCAATTGGCTGGTCGTCATTATCAATTAGCTTCCACGAGTAACCAAACTAAACCAGGAAGCGTAATCATACAGACTTATATTTATTTACGTCGGTACGGGTTAATCATTTTTCCACCTTTATGTCGAAAAAATTGCTAACCAATTTCTTGCATCATGTTGCGAGGATAGAATTTTCAGGGGCACCCAAGGAGAATACAGTTCAAAACTACTTAAACATAGCATTGTTAAACGTATTTTAGTATTTAAACGGTAGATATAGGCATATTTTTATCCCCTAAAAATTTTTCATCTGTTCGGATTTCCTAGCTGAAAGTCTAGAAATTATAGGGATTAAAACTTACCTTTTCGAAAATTTCAGCCAGAAAAAAGGCTGCCGAAAATTCTAGGTGACCTTTTTAGGGTAAAAATCCGTTCAAAATGGGCAATTATACCATTTTTTAGATGTTCGAAAATCCTAGGAGAGGTAGGCAAGCAAGAAATTTTACAAAAAATGTTCCGAAAATTCTAGATCTCAAATCGGCTTTCGAACAGATATTTTCCGAAAATTGACGTTGGGTGCCCCTGAATTTTGTTCCTGCCACAGGATTTTTTCATATATATTAAAAGCTTACTTCATAGTCCGTCATACAAGGGCAGGAGAGGGTACATGCCCCTGTTTTACGCACCATAACCGCTCCCAAATCCTGCAGTCCTAAGGAATTGCTAGTTCCAAAACAATCTTTCCACCCAACAGTCCCGACTCGATCCAGTCCTACCCTGCCACTGCATTCTGCAAGATCATCCAAGATCATCAGTCAGTCCAGAATCGCGCAGGTACAATCAGCGCTGGAAGCTAACAGATCTTTGCAATGGCAAATGAAAAAAAGGTTAGTGGAAGGACTCCAAAATTGCATTACTGATGATGCAAACATGCAGTGTTTGTAAGGGTCATTTTAAGATGGGTGGAAAACATGTCACAAAATGCTTGTATCGTGAAATGTTTAGCTACATAGATCGTTTAACTGACCTTACTTTTGTTTTCTTTGAAATTAGCGTGCATTTAAAGGAAGAGAGAGGAATTTAAACAATCATAGAGCTGACAGTTTCTATCTTTCACAAAAGAGCCTCCGACGTCTAAAGCCTGTTTCAACACGCGCATAGCGTGACTATCCCAAAACCAACCTCCCCTTAATGCAGAAAAGCTTAAGAATAATTTTTGAGCTAACAGCTAGAGCCTCTCTTTCTCAATACAGTTTTCGAATCTTTCGACACACATCTAGCATGGCTGCTAACAGTATATCTCTTTTCCCGGTTTTGTATTCCAACGTTTTCCACACGCGCATCGCGTGACTTAGGCATTCGGCACATGTAGAGCACTTGACTGTGAAAATGCAGTCACTCGCGTCTCACTATAATCTAATTTAGAGAATTTAGAACAATGTGACGCGATTTAGACCAAAGGAAATGGAACATTACAGGCCAAAATGGACGGCAGGCATTGGCTGGCACCATGTGGGGGTACCTCTTTCCACCTGAAATATATGAAGAAATAAACACGTACACTTTCTTTTCTTTTATTTTCTTCACCTGACACAGCCGTGGGTGGGAGGGGGGAGGTAAAGTGTGAGGGTGTTGATAAAAATGGAATGGTCCCTGTGGGTGCTTAAGTGATAGATATGTGCAGTAGCGGATCCAGGGGAAGGGCCTGGGCCCCCCCCCCCCACCTTATTTTTAGACTAAACTGAGGCCCAAAGGGCTGAAAAAAAATTTTTTTTGAGACTGCCCCCCCTTATCTCAGGGTCTGGATGTCCACCCCCCCTTATCTGAAGGTCTGGATCTGCCACTGACGTGGTGCAAGAAAAAAATGGGCCGCTGCAAAAATTTATTTTCAGATAGAAAAGGATTCAATTCATTATCATAATCAACTTTTTTCTTGTTTTAAAATGTAATATTCAAACAATGTTACAGCATGGTATACTAGAACGACTTAATGCTGGAGAAGTGATAGTAGGGGATGGCGGAATGTGCCATGCTCTGGAGAAACGAGGTTATGTGAAAGCAGGACCTTGGACTCCCGAGTGTACAGTGGAACACCCTGAGGCTGGTGAGAAAATGGCACAATTTCCTTGTTCAAAAACTATAAGCAGCAAGTTTATTAAAATTGCCATCATTGGTTAAATTTGGGTCATAATTTGGCTCACAAAGAAAAAAAATGACATACTCATTGAATTAAGACTTAGTTAATTTAACATGGCCCATAATTTTAAATGACGTGACCCTACCACAGACTAATGAAAGGTCAAAATTTGAAACCCATCATATTCCCATAAAGTTAAGAAAGGGACACTATCCCAGGGCACATTTACCCATACCACATTTAAGGGTAGTTCCCCAATCAGTGGCAGACTTGTTTTTAGACCAAACCCAGGCGAATTCAACCAAGAAAAATCTTTTACAGAGTGGGTCCTCTTTATGTGCTAATCTCGATGAGGACTCCCCTCCCTGCCTACCTCAAGGTCTGCATCTGCCACTGCCGTCTGACCTTAGTTAAGGGCAGGAGAGCCATGGCTTGGAGAACTAATGGGAAGAGACAAGTTGATGCTCATATATATACCACTTACACGTCTGGTCCAGTGGCAGATCAGTAGGGGAGGGGTTCGGGGGGCCCAGTTCCCCCCTAATTTTTCTTAGACAGTCCCCCCCTCCCTTATCTCAGGGTCTGCATGACTGGGCCACCCCTTATCGGAAGGTCTGGATCTGCCACTGTGGGTACACATTTTTGCATCTACAATGGTTTCACCTTATGACCAACCCATTTATACAACCACCTTGTTATTATGACCACATTCTTTTGAACCAAATGTAAATTATAAAAAAACATGTTTTATTATTTTGAGGGCCTGCTTCCTTTGACCACCTCCTTATTGGCCCAAAAGTGGTCATGTTATCACCAGGTTCCACTGTACTTTGTATTGATTTATATTTTCTTTAGTTCGGCAGCTACACCGGGAATTTTTGCGTGCAGGATCTGATGTTATTCAAGCATTTACATTTACTTTGGATGATGATTTGGGAGGTGAACATGCTAAACATGGGGTTGGTATTATTTTATCATTAAATTTTTTAGGGGCCACTGTCTTACTGGGGCTCCTTAAGAGGGGTACCGGCCCAAAACATCAGGTTTGATCTAATGTACTGGGCCTTAGTTCTAAACTTTGTTTTTTGATTTTCCCCATGAAACATAATTGTAAAATGAGGATTTGGATTCCCTCCCCTCCCCCTAAAAAACAGTCTTTAAAAGTATTGTTTTGAAATATTGTTTCAGACCACCAAAATAAACCAGGCAGCATGTGACCTGGCCAAGGGCGTGGCCCAGGAGGGAGGGGCACTTTTTGCTGGATCAATCTGTCAGACTGCTTCACTGTATTCAAGTGGAGCAGGGAAAAAAGTTGTCCAGGAGAAGTTTAAAGAGCAGATTGAAATTTTCCTTCGAAACAATGTCGACTTACTCATTGCTGAGGTAAATATTGTGCAGACAGCCAGTGCTTCTATCATGCATCATGCGATCACCCAGTATTCTTGAAAATTTGACTAGAGTTTTCAAGTTTACACATCAGTTTTGTGAATTTTCTGAGACAATTAGAGATGTAAATTATCATTGTGTCAGAAGGGTGCATAATTCCTAATTGTGCCACTCAACAAACTTTTCTTTGTTTCAATGCCACTTAATTTAGCTGCACAATTTTTTCAAGGCTTCTCTGATGGCAGGCAACTGGTATCTGTTTAATTAAGGCTCATCCACACTTTCTTTTTGCAATCATGCCTACGGTAAATCCTCTATTAAGCCCGCTCTCTCAAATAAGTCCCCCCCCCTCTTTTCAGGCGAAGAAAGTTAATAAACCCCTCCTCTCTTTTAAGCCCCCCGTCTCCTCCCCCTTATTATTCTTCACTAATAAATGATAGACTGTATTAATCAATCACGACTGTAAAACTTCATTTGGACTGATCCGGGATTGTTTATTAACATGTTGGAAGGTTGGATTTGTTTTTGATCCTCACTGCATGACCTTCAACTTCTTGTACTTGAGCTTAATTTCCACTTTGCATTCTAGGTCTTTATGGAAGACTGATACCACCATCTTCACTAAATTAAATAAACTCCCCCTCTCCGATAAGCCCCCTCGTTTCTATTATCCCTCCCTCAAACAAGTCTAAAATCATAATATTCAGCTCCCGGGAGTTAATAAAGGGTTTTTGGTAGTTTTACATTGTGTTTGTGAAGTTTTGCAAATCTGAACAGTACCAGGCTTTTTATGTTTATGGCAGAATACAGCTGAATTTTAGCGCTTTTCCCACCCCAGAAAATTTCTTCACTGGAACCCATCATAATCTACCCTGGGTACCAGAGGTTTTTCCCGCGTACGGCGGGAATTTTCGGTGTTGGCCGAAGGCCGACACATCTTTGGCCGTAGGCGCGAGTTCATTAAAAGACTTGACAGAAACCGGAAACCGCGCTAGAAAAGTCTCTGGCACCCAGGGTAATCATAATCACCATCCTTCCAAACAACCCAAGCTCTACTCAGAGGGTCTACTAAAGCGACAAATCATTGCAAAATATTAAATACATCTCATCTCAAATACGTTACATCTTCTGGAAGAATTTTAATGTTAAAATTAAAAATGTAAATGACTTGCACACTACTTAGCCTGTGTGAAGGGAAATGGGGACTTGCACGCAGGCTGAACTTTACGTACCCTTCCCCCGACAGTATTTTGAGTTTGTAGAAGAAGCTGAGTGGGTAGTGGAAGTGATGAAGTCCACAGGGAAACCAACTGCCATCACAATGTGTATTGGACCTCCTGGGGATGCCAACAGTGTACCTCCAGGAGAATGCGCGGTGAGACTGGCAAGGAAAGGTAATGTGGATTGTTTGGTGCTTCATGGTTCATATACTAGGCTGATTTAGCAACAAGGCGGGAACGTCAATTGGCGCCGGGAGAGCGCGCAGAAAGGACTAAACACGACTTCCGGTGCCCAATTTGCCTCTCTGCCGTTGGTCAAGCCTTCAGGGCGGAAAAACGTAATGAGCATGCGTGAACTTTTTTGCCCAGATCCCCGGGCCGGGTTTGAAAAAATGGCGGGATTTCAAATATTTTATTGCCTAAAAATAAAATGTTTTCACTCATAATCTGGAAAGAACAGGCAATTTGTCTTTAAAAGTTGCAAGCTGTGGTTATAACCTTGTCGTTACTTAATTTTCTCGAAGAATACCTCATAGTAAAACGGAGTTTAACGACATTAATTTCCTTGCGTTGTACTGGAAATGTGCATGCGTAGCTCCGATTTTTTTCGAGATGCATTCACAAAAAGTGTTCATATAAGGAAGTTTCTGGATATATAAGCTCCGGAGCTTCACTGTGGACACAAAAACAATATATCTTTGGACAGTGATTTGCCCAAAACAATTAATGCTTGCCCACAATGTGTTTGAAGTCACTGAACTTTGTCGCACTCGAGGTGATATTTTCAATCCCTCTCTCGATCTGACACGCAGTTTCGCAGATCACTAAAACATAAACAAAATCCTCAATGTAGAAGTTATTGAGTTGACATGTGGGCAGAAAAAAGGTCAATCTTTATCTAGAAAAATCTTCCCAAAAATCGATTTCAAAGCAACTACAGTTTTTTAAACTTGCTCGTTGCGCAGATATATAAATTTTGCCTTGTGTTGTCAAGTTGAACACGCATAACATCTGTCAAAAACCTACGCGTCAGTAGGATTTCCTTCAAACAAAGTTAAAGTTACCTTATTTCAAAAACGTCTTGCTGACAATGAAGAAATGAATTTTCTGTGCGAAAACAACCTACCTAAAGATCTTAAAAGCAAAAGATCAGTTGCAACTTGGCAGCCTGCAAGCCATGATTCACCATTTAGCTATTTTCAATAAGCCTACTCAGGGTCCATGCGAAGGTCTTCGTTAAAGCAAATTAATCTCAGCCGATCATTAGAAAAAAGAGAAAATTGCACATAAGGGTTTGTTTTGCTCGCCTCAGTCAAATCAAGCTGCAGCAATTGTTTACGGGAAAAGAGTCAGTTGTTTTGCAGTCACTGCCAGCAGTTGTCGTTCTCTACTTCACAGCGAGTGAAAAGGACAATTTGCGTACAGAAAGTTATTCTTATAAAGAACAGAAACTCTCACAGTGCACTGGAAAACAAAACTGTGTAATGAAAAATGAAAAAAACTCTGACTGTTATTACTTGAGCAACAGAAAAATGATCTTGAGTAAGCTTGCTGGCCTTCTATTTCCGAGAAAGTTTAATAAGCGCACAAGTTTGTTCATTCTGATGCGTTATAACAGCAATATGGTTCTTTGACTGAAGACAAAGATAAAGCTGGTTCTGCAAAGGTAATAAATCTGGGCATGTAAAAAAAGCAACCGTAACTACTAATAACAGAATACAAGCGGGTTTTAATTCAGTCCGGCGAAATCAACTCATAAATTAATCGGATGCACAATCAGAAAAATACTCGCCTCTTAAGAAATGTTCAAAACCTTTTATTCCACCTCAGACTGACGGAATGATCCGTTTTCCCTTTAACATTGGTTGTTCTGAATCCAAAGTAATTTTCAAGCGACGACAAAAAAAGCAAACATGTCAAATAAAAATGCTTCACAGGGAGCAAACGTTCCCACCTCGTGCATTTCACTCAGAACTCCAGAAACAAACAAACACAGTCAACACACAGAAAAGCCCGCCTTGAGCCTGCGATAAGAGATGCGCAGAAGCTTGCGCAGAACGTTTTTCCGCCCTGAAGGTCAAGCCAGTTGTTTGATTTGCGCGCGCCGTTGTCAACTGACGTTCCCGTTCTGTTGCTAAATCAGCCTACTTTCTCGTCTACTGGCAACGCCATTTGCAGCCATTAGGTATCTTAATATTAAGTAGCCTGATCGTGAGAAAACAGCCGACATTTTGTGACGTCACTGTACAACTGGTTTCCCCGCGAGATGACGTCTGAGAAACGAGGGCAGAAATTCCATACTGATGGCGCGTCACTACCCAGATATCTGGTAATGTTTTTAACTGGATGAAGCAAATTTTCAACCAATCAGAAGCACTACCCCAGATCTGGGTAGTGACGCGTCATCAGTATGGAATTTCTGCGCTCGTTTTTAAGACGTCATTTCGCGGGGAAACCAGTGGTGTAGCGAAATGTCCGCGGTTTTTTTCTGGTTCAATGTGAAGCTTCAGTAACGACGACAGCGACGGCAACGAAAATATTAGTTATAAGGTGATTTTTAGCTTGCAATTACAGCCGTCTCCTATCTCTCAACCCTCCTTGAAGTCAGTGGAGTATCGGATACTTCGGTTTTTCCCAAACTTGAATTCTTATGTATGCTTTTCTTTCTATAGGCTGGTTTTCACTAGCGACGGAGTCGGAGTCGGAGCCGGGAACTTTTCCTTCTAGTGAAAACAGCGTTCTGATTCCGCTTACGACTCGGTCGCTTACGATAAAATGAAGGTTGTCGAAATCGCAAGCAGAAGCAGAAGAACTAAACCAATCACAAAGCGTGGGATGAGCATTGTGATTGGTTTTTCCATTTGCTTCTACTTCTGCTTCCGACACCGACAATCTGGTTTTCACTAGATCGTAAGCGACGGAATCATAAGCGGAGTCAGAAGAAAATAAAAACGTTCTCATTTTTCCGACTCCGATTCCGCCGCGCTTATGACTCTGCTTACGACTCCTTTTTTTGATTTTCACTTGGTCATAAGCGCGCTTGCGACTTCTCATGACGATTCCGACTCTGACTCCGTCGCCAGTGAAAACTAACCTTATCTTATACAAACAGGAGCTGACTTAATTGGAATCAACTGCCGCTTTGGTCCGGACGAGGCTCTACAGGGGATAAGACTGATGAGAGATGCGTTGGACAAGGAAGGACTCAAACCTTACCTGATGATGCAAACAATCGGTTATCATGCTCCGGATGGTGGATTCAGAGGGTTCATTGATTTACCGGAGTTGGAATTCGGTGGGTTAAACAGTTTGTCCCGCTAATTTGGCTGCAGTTCATCTCACCCCCCTGGCGTTTTATGTAGGGTTTAATTTTCCGACAGGCTACATTCACCCCGGTGAGATAATTCCATGTTATAGTTATATGCAGGTGCCACAGGATAGGGTGCGGTTTTCGAGCTACTCCATCCTTGAATAAGCTTTTCGTTTTGGTGCCTGTTGTAATCCTTTGATCGGGTTCTTTCGTGGGCCTGCTACTTTCAGAACTATACGATACATTGAAAAGAACAGGAACTTCGCTGATGTTAATGCATAAACAAAACTAAACAACACTTCGTGCATTTGAACACTAAACCAGTACTTAACGAGGGATCGAGGTCCAGATGTGAGACTGAGCCAATCAGAAGTCGAGCCATCGATCGTCTTAAGACCTTTAAGCTCCATACCCTGGTTGTTCAAACGTTGGATAGCGCTATCCGCCGAATAAATTACTCTCCAGCAGATAACTTTTAGGGAAACCAATTTCGTTATCCGTGGGGTAGAGATTTATCCGGTGGATATAGCTTTATCTACCATTTGATTGGAGCATTTAAAGATATTTCCATAGTTTTTGTTCTCGTATAGTCATGCTGTGCCGAGCAAGTTTTTATTCGCTTTCCTTTAGCTCTGGAGCCACGAACACTAACTCGCTGGGATGTGCATAAGTACGCTCGACAGGCCTATGATTTAGGAGTCAGGTATATTGGCGGATGTTGTGGATTTGAACCATACCACATCCGGGCTATCGCAGAAGAGGTTGGTTCCTTTAAAGTGATTTATGTCTACCTTGTGAGCAGAAGTTTCTCTCTTGCATGACTTTTTGTCGTTCGTGAATGCTTAAAGCCATGCCGAAAAGAAACCTCGGTCAAAAAGAATTATGTCCAATCCTTACGCAGGAAGACAGCCGTTTAGGTGATGGAGTGTGGTGCGAAGTCTCGCTGTTTCCCCCTACGCGCACACATTTACATCTACATAGGAGAAGGGGGGGGGCTCCTGCAAAAGGTATACCCATCACTGCAATACATCTCTTTGCACCTCCCTCGTAATTTGAAGGCGTGGAACTTTACACTAGTTGCTACAACCAGTTGCAAAAATGTTGAGACACTCCCACGAAAAAACGACCTTTTTTGCTTCAAATCGCTGTTGGTTACAGGTCTGTGAGATATAATACTGACCTCCCTCCTCCCTCCCATTCAAAGTTGTTCCTCCATAAGGGGAAGAGGAACATCACAAGCACAAGATCATGGACAGGCCGTTTACGCCAAAATACGGTACAGTGTCTCAAGTACTTTTGCAACTGGTTGTAGCCTTCACTTGGGCTCTTTATAAATTATTTCCAAATAACTGTTAGAGTGACTTGTGAGACACATGTTACCTCAAATGTTATTCCGTGAGTTTTGTGTCTTGGTTCTCCTTCAGCTTGCTCCAGAACGAGGCAGGTTACCTGCCGCTAGTGACAAGCACAGTCCCTGGGGAGAAGCACTTAAACATCACGCGGTAGCTGAAATCCGAGAAAGGTACATCTGATAGGGCACTGGGGAAAGTTAAAGGCCGCCATTTACTTTAACCGCGTTCTTAAGTGTCAAAAGTCTAAAGTGTTTTTCTTTCTATCTCATACCGAGATTTCTTTTGCTGCGGAGTGGAAACACAAGCAAGGATGTTTAAAATAGAAGTTTAATGTCACAAATTCTTAATTTTACTCAAATGATAAGCGTCTTTTTTCTTGAGCAAATGGCATGAAATGGCACAGAGGTGGCACGGACAATTTTGCAGTTCTAGTTTTCAGACATTTGCGGAAGGAAACACTGGTGCATGTAGAAAAATATTCAAACATTTTGATAAATATGGCTTAAAAACACTATTACTGATACACAAGAGAGGATAAAGTCTTATCCTCACTTGAAATACATTGAACTGTTTAATATATTACGAATACGGTGTTAATTTTTAAAATAATAACCTTAGCTTTAAAGATTTTTGTGGATTTTGCAATTTCTCTCGTTTGACTGTGGTCAATCATTTACCATTGTGACCCACTCCTCTGACACATTATATGTTTGGTTTTATTTCAGAGCTAACCGAGCCTACTGGGAGAATCTAAAACCAGCCAGCGGCCGTCCGTTTTGTCCTTCTTTTAGTGGTCCTGGAGGAGCTGGAAAATCACAGTGATGACAAAACCATGTTCAAAAAAGTTATCTTAGAGTATTTTTAAAATTAAAAAACGAAAAAAGCTAGGTCTTTATCATGCCGTTGCGCGATTTTAATTGTGTTAAAGAAGCGACTTTGATCAATTCATAGCTAGGTTTAAGGTTCATTTCAACTTAGGTATTTCGAGAACGGACCTTTGGAGCCAGGGTACACATTTTGTAAAGCACAACTGTGAACGGTTTACTAGATCCGGGTGACAATATATGTTCAGGATCTTGTTTGGAACTTGCTGTCCAAACGATAGAGGCTTTGTTAGCCGTGCTAGCTTTGCTTTATTTAGAATACCAGAAACAATACTCTGAATGCTGTTGACATTAGCATACCAACAATCTTGTGTGCTGCATGTCTTTCTTCAGCCCTAAATTAAATGAAAACTCCCAAAAGTTTCTCCTTGAAAAGTATGTAACCTGAAACTGTGATACTTTGCAGAAATACAGTGCATATGAAATTGAAGAACTTGTCATATTTGAATTCTCAAATTTCGTTTTTGTGACGTCGCAACTGATGGCGCCACAAATCCTCGCTTCAAGATATTCCATTTTAATGCTAGCTTTGCGTTTCTCCTTCAAATGTATGTAACCTGAAACTGTAATACTTTGTAGAAATACAGAGCATACAAAAGTGAAGAACTTGTCTTATTTGAATTCTCAAATTTCATTTTTGTACAACTGATGACGTCACAAATCCTCGCTTCAAGATGTTCTTCTTTAAGGCGAGCTTTGCGTGTATGGAACAGGCTTCGTCCAGAAACAGTAAATGTTAGCTCCATTAAGCTACACTGTATTTATATCTCAGACCTTTGAGAAGATAATTGTTATGCAGGCTACTGTGCGCTCACCATATCAGCTAAAGAGGATATAAGCAATCAGCAAATTTTCTCCCCCCCCCCCTAAATAGCTCTTCTGTAGTATCAGGTAACATTATTTTAGGAGCCGTAGATATTTAAGATCGAAGACTTAAACGTATTAGCTATGCGTTGAACCTCAGTTAAGCTGTCCGGAAAAGAGCAGTGGAATATTTTTCCAATTTCTATGCTGCGTTAGCGATATTTTCGTCACCAAAACGTCGGGGGCTGTGCCTCCCCCCAAATTTTGTTGCCCCCCCCCCCACTGCTCTGCCACCTATATATGTTGTAGGAACGTTTAATCTTTTTTTATTCCATTAGTTATAGACGTTATGTATCATGCAAATGGCTTCCATGAGTAACAAAATGAAAGAGAACGCTTAATAAACACAGTATCATTTTAAAGGTAGGTAAGGGTAGATCATTTTCCCTTTCCATGTTCCAAAAATTTCAGCCAACTAAATTTTTAGCATGTTACGCGGCAACTTTTTGTTCCCACAACAGGATTTTTTCATGAAACGGTTATGTCATTCGTGGGTACATGTCCTCGTAGCAGGAGCCGATCCGTAGTCACGTCGCCATGACCTGCTCCTGAGTTCCTAGTCCAGCAGTTCCTATGTAATCATTCTTTCCAAACTCGATCCAGTCCTACCCTGTCTTCCAAACGACCGTACCGAGGTTGCAAATCGCTGAAAGCTAACCGATCTTTGCCATGGCAAATGCCAAGAAGGTTAGTACATGGATTTAAAATAATTATATTATTGATAATGCAAGCATGTAGCCGTTGCAAGCTGCAGCTGTGCAATATTAAGAAGGGCATACGGTAAGCAGCTATCAGGCCCGGCCAGGGGGGGTAGTGGGATACCAATATACCCGCTATTTTGCCCCCAAGATACCAATATACCTCAAAATCGTAAAATGTTTGATACTAAATACCTAAAATTATTTTGAAACAGAATACTAAATACCTGAAAATGAACAAATTAGATCTTAATAAAAGAGAAACTCCTAGTTCACTGTCCTCTTCCGCTTCCTTTGCGGTCGGCCAGCATCCATGGTGATCGGATCCTCGTCACCTTGAACGTCAACGCTCTCTGCAAAGGGTTCTTCATCAGCTTGATTGAGATAGGTGGTGTCAGTGGATCCGTTCACCAAGGCCAGGAGCAGATAATACTCCTCCTCATCTATTTCAACAGTTTCATTGTCAACAACTGTAATGCTACTTACAACCCCCTTTATGCCCTCTTTTGGGATGACATGCTCTTCTCCCGAAGTAGTGAATAGCAGAGGATCGACAACATCTTGGGTGTAAAAGAGAGTTGTTTCATAACGAGCACTGTCATAGTCATCAACCACATCCTTTAATAGTTTTGTAAGATACAGTGGGCTGTTTAGAGCGGAACTAGGTTTGTATATTCGGGAAACTACAACATACGTAGACTGGGCGATGACAATGTTACGAGCTGTGTTGGTATCTTGGTGATGAACGGGGATGTCTTCATTGTGAAGCACGTCAAAGTCAACTGAAGGTTGCTCCGGGGGTGCAGACTCGTACAGGTTCAATGGCAAGGTGCCTGGCTTGTCTTTTGTTGAAAAGTTCCTCGTGGTATTCTGTCCGACACTCTTACCGTACTGCTGTACCCACTGACGGATCTCATCCAATTGCTTCTTGGATAAGCAACCAGACAAAGGCTTCGGTAATTTCGCAAGGTCGCACAAGTTTATATCAACATCACCTAAAGTAGGCTGAAGGTAGTACGAGGCCACTGGATTTGTAAAGTACCTCTAGCTCGTACCTGTGACACGTTTTAATAATTCGTTAATACATCGGGGAAAACGCAAGCAAATGTCGAGCATCATGGGAGTGTCCGTGTTTAAATACCTCCTCTCATACTGGAAAAGAAGTTTTCAACAAAGAGAGTTAAAAGGCTTACAACGTCTAAGAATGAAGTTTGGATTGAGTCCCATCACCTTTGTCCTCAGTCTAGTGAGGCCTTCCAGTATCATCTTCACGGAGTTCAGTGTAGTAGCAGATAGTGTTCAGTCTGGTCCTTGGGTCTGGGAAGTTGAGCCCTTGATACCGTGAACTCTCAACGAGGCTTCTTCGTGAAAAGCGTAGTAATGCTGGACGCGGGTAATTGTCTCATCAAAACTTAACCTTGTGGTTGACCCAGTCAGATTAACGGCTGACAGAAAGAGCCACAGGTTTTGTAAGTATTTGATTAGGGCTTGAACACAATTTCGAGCATCCGCACTATTTCTAGTGAGCATTAGAGCGATAATAAAACTGAGAAATGAATTATACATTTCTCAGTGATTTCTGTACCATATACCGAATACCTAAAATTCAGGAAAAACTGAATACTTTATACCCGAATTTTGACCAAAAAATACCATATACCTGAATTAAAATGGCCCGGGAT
Source organism: Porites lobata (assembly GCA_942486035.1). Taxonomy (NCBI): domain Eukaryota; kingdom Metazoa; phylum Cnidaria; class Anthozoa; order Scleractinia; family Poritidae; genus Porites; species Porites lobata. The sequence continues at coordinate 3,086,483 of CALNXK010000045.1, forward strand.
ACCGTATACCCAAAACCCCTGGCCGGGCCTGAGCTATTTAAAGGCAGGGTGATGTACTCAGTCTGTTGGCTTGCATACGTACAGTATGAAATATTCAGTAGCCAGAGTCACCACGTCACTTTTTTATCACTTTTGTGCAGTTTAATTCACACTGATACGTTCCACTGGCATGGCTAGATGATCCCATCTTTGTAGAGAACATTTTAGAGTAACGTCATGCTAAGAGGTCATCCCGCCATCTTGTGTACTGTATTATGAAGCCCTCTCAGGTTATTTAAATTGGGTGGGTATTTCCCTGGTCTGAATTTCAAAACCCGTTGTTTCATGTATTGAGAAGAAATCAATGTCCCATTGACATTTTACTATTGTTTTTGCGCTTGTCTTCATCACTGTCCAGTTACAACCCATCTTTGTGCTGTTTGTCGCCATTTCATTGTCTTATGTTGCTACTTCAAGGACATGTCACATGTCAGAATTTTACCTTAACAAGGCCTCAATATGCATTGACCATTTAACCTGTTCCCATCAGTGGCGGATCCGGAGGAGGCCCCGCCGCCCCTTATTTTTAGACCAAGCTGAGGCCTCACAGGCCTAAAAAAAATTTTTTTTAACATGGGGCCCCCCATCATCTCAGGGTCTGGATGACCGACCCTCCCCCCCCCCTTATCTGAAGGTCTGGATCGCCACTGACCATTCCCCTAGGTAGTCCAAAGGAGAAGTCGCAGGGGTAGGAGACAGGGATTCCTGGAATTGCCTCAAGTGGTCTTGTTGTGAGGGTGGACTCTTAGAGAACTTTTCTACATGTGTTCTCACATGAAGTGTCCCCTTAGTTAACACAGCATTGCCAACAGTTGGAGAATTGTACCAGTTTTCGTGAAGTAAAAGCTTGTACTTATTTATAGGCGCACAGTAGAGGAAGTAGATATTGAGGGGAAAGGGGAGGGGTGGGTAGTACATACCTGTTTAGGTTAATTAAGGGAGTGCCCTCAATCCCAGGGTGTCCATACCTGTCTTTGGAGACAACAAAATTGACAAAAAATAATGATAGTGCTCCTGGGCTGAAACAGTTCTATAAGCATTTAAATTCCCTGCTTCTGACTGTCTAGCCTGCAAACACAGTAGCCTCCCATGCAGACGTTCTTAGGGCTTGTCATGCATTTCTCGTTCATGAACGTATGCTGAAATGAACAGCCACTTCTGTTTGTTGATACCTACCAACCGGGGCCGAGTTGTTCAAAGCTGGGTTAAGATAACCCAGGGTTAGTGCGAGATTTGAACTCAGATATGAAAGCTTAAAAACCATTTCAGTTTTAATTCTTTTTGTCTGCAAGTTGATTATTGAAAGCTTTAAAAATAACAGAGAAAATTATCCTAGAAAATGCTTTTGAACACAAGAAAAAGAGACCTGGGTTAAATTTAACCCTGGGTTAAGCGCTAATCGGCCTTCAAACAACTTGGCCCAGAGAAATGAATGTAAGACCTCAGACCCTCTGCATGGGAGGATTCCAAACACAGCTCTCTCTCAAATTTCTTCTGCGTTCTTGCTGAGTGATAAGAGGCAGCTGTATTCACGGTTTGTTTGTTTGTTTCTTCAACCTGTTTTAGCTTGGTATACTGGAACGGCTTAATGCTGGTGAGGTCATAGTGGGGGATGGTGGAATGGCGCATGCTTTGGAGAGGCGTGGATATGTAAAAGCAGGACCTTGGACGCCCGAGTGTACAGTGGAACACCCTGAAGCAGGTTTGTAAAACAGGATGATTTTATTTATCTTCTGCATCATGCTATCCAGTGCATAAAATTTATCCTGTGGATTAAGTGTTATCAAAGGTTTGAACAACCGGGGCCTGCAGTAGAACATGAAGGAATAAGATCAGGTTTTATTCCCGCTGGTCACAGTGCAGGTCACTATGGTAAAGATAAATTAAGAGGACTGAAAGTGTCTCCTAGTCCTAATCACCATCTAAAATGAGTTTTAGACCAAGGGAGGAACATTTCAACTTATTTTTACCAATCAGTAAAACAGTAACCTGCACTCATGACCTATATGGGCTATATAGGTACGTGCCACGGAATAGGGTATGGTTTTTGAGGTTCTCGGTCCTTAAATAGGGTATCTTTTTTGACCCTTTTGTTTCTTTGTCCCTGGTGTGGTCCTTAGATAGGGTAGCTTAATTGTATTATCTAATACTAGAGTGTGAAAACGCTCGTCTAAACGAAAGGGTTTTTTTTTAAACTAAATGTATCCGTTTAAGTATTAACAAAATGATTTTGTAACAGAGGTTTACTAGCCGTTAAGCGGGTAAATACACGTAATGCCTCTTCAAGCCACATTATTAATTTTTCCTTGAATAGGGTGTCATTTTTCGGCTTTGGGCCTTAAAAAGGGTATCAGTTTTCGCTTTCTTTGTCCTTAAATAGGGTTAGGGTTCACAAACCTTCGCGGCACACCCCTATCCAAAATTCGCGGGAGTACCCCCGGGCTAGTGTGGAAGGTGGTGCATAAAAGAAACCTCAGGCAAAGCAAAAAAATAATGTTTTAAAAGGTCTTTTCACTTCCTCAGTTCGACAGGTTCACCGAGAATTTCTACGGGCAGGGGCTGATGTAATTCAAGCATTTACTTTCTCCATGGATGATGACCTGGAAGGTGAACATGCTAAATATGGGGTGCGTAATTTTAGTATTTGCTTTGAAAGCTATTTAACCCTTGAAACCCTAACATCAAAATTCAAATTCTCATTTGTTATCCCTATATGCTTTTAATAGTTGAAGTACCAAGTAGATTCATCTGGTGTGATCAAGTACTTCATTCTCATGACCACTCTGTTTTATAAAGCAGCGATATTACAAGGAGAAATTTGACACTCATCACTCGGCTTAATGGGTTAAGGTCCTGTCCACATGTATCCTGATACTTTTGAAAAGGGAGATTTTTTCTCCATAATATTTTTCAGAAAAATGCACATCCACAAGTTGCATTATTAGAATCGTTTTCGCCCATCCAGATATTAAACACACTAAAACAAATGTAAATATGATAGTAGCCCTTACAAAGCATGCGTAATACTATTAGTATATAATGACATCATCGTATTTGAAACCCTCCATTTTAGTCCATCCACAGGTAAACTAGAAGCTGCACTCTGATGGGAACCATTATTGAAAAACTATGTTTTCGGTGCTTGACAAATGATGTGTACATGTGGACAGAAGGCTAAAATGGAGGGAAAAAATCATTGTATCCAGGTATTTGTGGACAGGGCCTAAAATAAAGGTGTAGATGTCTCTTATTCCCAGCTGTAACGAGCAAGGAGAGGGGAGGGGGAGGTGGTCATTAAACAAGCCACACTAAAATATTCAGCCAGTTTTCTGAACTTTCTTTCAGGCCTCTAAGATAAACCAGGCAGCATGTGACCTGGCCAAAGGCGTGGCCCAGGAGGGAGGGGCATTTTTTGCTGGATCAATCTGTCAGACTGCATCACTGTATTCAAGTGGAGCTGGTAAAAAGGCTGTGATGGAGAAGTTCAGGCACCAGGTGGAAATTTTTGTTGAAAAAGATGTGGATTTGATTATTGCTGAGGTGAGCCACTATACAGAAATTATTGTCTCAAAAAATAAACTGGTCCATGAAAATGCTGTTACCTACTCTGGGTTATGGGCTCTGCTGATTTTTGTATATTCATCCAGCCAGTAATAACCAGAGGTGTGGGAGTGCAGACACATTTCAGGTTTCTGATCGAAGTTCAAAAAGCTTTTGCTCCAAATCTCCAATGCTGGTACTTGGTTAAGTTTCATGTGATAGAAGGTCAAAACAGGGGTGATCAGATAATTATAAGAGATAGAAGGTACAAATGCGCATGATCAGATTGCATTCTAAACATTCCATTTTTCTTAGGGGAAGGCCAAACGAACGCTGGTGACATAGTTATGTGCCAAGCATGCAGAATAGCAACATGGAGATTAGCATTGCAGGCTCCTGTTGTTGCCCACATACAATAATTGAAATATATTTCACTTTGCTGAATTTAGCATCAAATTAAATAACATACAATGTGCAGGGTTGTCAAAAAGTTTTGAAGAAGGTGGCTGAGTTGTCAAAGTAAGCGGCCAGTCCAGGGATATTTTATTTAAAAAACGCCATCCATAAAGAAATGCCAAGCAGAGTAGCTGGCTGATTCTAATAAAGTAGGCGGCAATTTTTGACGGCAGCTGGCCACTTTTGACAACCCTGATGTGCCCCTTAATTGTTTTCTCCTGGCAATTAGTTTTTCAGTATAGTTGAGGAAGCTGAGTGGGCAGTAGAGGCACTGAAGGCCATAGGGAAACCAATGGGCATCACCATGTGTATAGGTCCTAAGGGGGATAAGAATAACGTACCTCCAGGAGACTGTGCTGTCAGACTGGCAAGAGCAGGTATGATGTTGTTGAGATGGTTATAATAAATCCTTGTAGATCTCCAGTGTTGGGAATTTTTCTGGTGTATCTTTATTTCTAACTGGAAACAGGCTTACTGCAGCCATCACTTATTCCAGCTGTCACAATAATAACCATTTTACCAGTCAGATCGGGTACCTACTTGACACAGCTCCCCCTGAACTTGATTTAAGTCTGTCCTATGTTTAGCCTGCGAAAACATCCGTTTCTCCTCGCTCTTCGCCGCCGGGGATGTTTTGAAACGTCCCATCGGCGAAGAGCGAGGAGAAACGGACGTTTTCGCAGGCTATCCTATGTTCTTCTAGCCTGCACAACAGACTAAACTCTGGTCAAGTCCCTCTGTGAAACAGCGCCAAAATCCTTGTCCTGGGTCCCCACCTGTGTACTAGGATTTGAGTATGTACCATGATTGGCCTGTTTAAAAAGCCATTGTCGATTTTCCTGTCAGGATGCAGGCTAGAAACTATAGGTTGAGCTCTATAGCTGCATACATGATCCTGCTTGAACAGCATGACAAAAGTGGAGTCCAATGGTCTATGGGTATAGTGAAGTACTTACCTTATCTTTTGATATTGCGTACAGTAAAGTTCTTAAAGTATTTATAACATCTCTTGTAGGAGCTGATATTATTGGAGTCAATTGTCGCTTTGACCATAACTTGAGCTTACAAACAATAGGACTGATGAAAGAGGCATTAGATAAAGAAGGGCTTACAGTTCACCTGATGATGCAACCAGTTGGTTATCTAACACCAGATGCAGGTCCTATGGGACTTGCTGCCCTGCCAGAAGCCCCACTTGGTAAAGTTTAAAAATGCTCTCTCTTATTGGTTGAAAAGGCATGCTTTATGAGAGTATAAAACACAGAGTTTAAGCTGTATCATCATCTCCCAATAGTTTTTTTTGAAAATTAGTAAGTAATGTGTGGGGAATTTAAATGAAAAGCCTTGACTGTGCTCTGTGCTGTTGTTCTTCGCATGCCCTAAGTGTACGTGCCAACTCTCCCGGATTATCTGGGAGTCTCCCGGATACGGCACCCATCTCCCGCTCTCCCGTACCGGTCACCATATCTCCCGGATAAAATCATCTTTCAAGCTTTTCTGTGACTTTGTTTGAGATTTAGCCCATTTTTAGGTCAAAACTTGAATTTTTCTTATTCGCAGTACGGTTTCTGGCAGGGGCATTTTTGCACGTATTTAGTCACTGACAGAGATCATTTCTGGCACTAAAACGATGCTTGCGAATTTTGATAGTGTAATGTCCTAAGTCATTCCCACTGGGGGCTGGGTCAATTTGTCAGGGGTGGGGGGGGGGGTCCGTTGAATTTCCAGGGGGGGGGGAAAAAATAGAGTCTCTAGAGGTTGGCATCTCTACCTAAGTAGGGTAGTACAAACTGCGAACATAGAGATCAGATAAACCTTGTATCAAGTACAGGTTATTTGGTGTTTTGGATAGCTGGTTCTCATAGGAGGTGGTCGCACATGAAGGTTCGACTGTATCACAGTTTTCCACTTATCCTTCTTTACCTAAGACGTAAATTGAGAAGCACTTTATTCTTCAGCGTGACAATATTGCTTGTTTGCACGTGACGTCACGGCGGCCATGTTGGGTGGTTAAGAACAAAAGCATTTCCCTCTTCTGGGTTTCATGTAAATCTTCGAGAAAAAAATTATATTGTATTGGCCCCCAACGTGCCACGTGGTTGCTAACCACGAATATCGTTGGCGGAGTGAACAATGGAGCCATTTATACATAAGACGCGAACTTTCTGTATAAACGGCACATTTCGTCTAAAATAAGTCGCGACTTAGCTAAGACGCGTCTTATTTTAGAACAGCCCTTAACACCTGTTCTTAGCTAAGACGCGTCTTAGCTAAGACGAGAAAAACTTCGTATAAATGACCTTCGCGTCTTCACATAAGACGCGAACGCATAGTACGCATGCGTTAATTTTTGGCGGGAAAATTATCGCTTGCCCCACGGTGGACTGGCAGGCCACTGGCGGGGAAAAATTGTTTACAAATTACAACGCGTTTTCGTTTCCTTTTCTATTCTGCTTTATTTTTTTCTTCGCTCAAATACAATAAGCATGCCGTTAAAGATAAAAAGAAACACTTGGTCCATCGCGGAGGAAAAGATTTGTTGTTATTATGTAAGGAGAAGGCGATAACAGACCTCCTGGACAAATGCGTAACATCTGCTGGTGTAAGCAGACCCTTTTAACTTTAAACTATCACAATTTATATTTACTAATCAAATTGCTGTCTTCGTATTGTAAACTTACACTTTAAAAGTAAGTTTAAGTATACAGAAGACTTAGATAAGACATGCTCGTATAAATGGTCCAGTTCGCGGCTTATGTAAGACGCGTCTTATTTTTCCTCGTATAAATGGCCCTAATCGAATTAACGTTAGCAGGGCTTACAAAAAACGCAAGTTATACAATGGGTAGGGATATTTGCCCACTAGCCAGTCTAAATTTTAGGTTAGCAAAATCCAGGTGAACATGGTCCTGTGTTTAGCAACAGTTTGTGACTCCCAGTCCCTTTTTATTTTGGGTGAGTAATAGCGAGCTTAAGCAGTGACCACGGCGACGGCAATGAGAACGTCTTCAAAAAGACAATGAGTTTCGTTAGCAAAACAACAACTCTGCACGTCCAGCACGCTTTTTTGGTGCATTTTTTTGCCGTCAGTGCTCGACTACAACGTTTCACGTTTTATGTAGGAAGTAAACAAGCGACCGAACGTGAATTGGTTCTTGAGAATTCAACTCCAAGTTTAAGAAAGAAAGTGAGTTGGATTAATCGCGAAGAGGATTGAAAGAACGCGAATCTCGCCGCTGTCGCCGCAGTCGCCATCATCCGATCTTAAGATCCCTAATTTCACCTGTAAAGACAGGTGCTAGTTTATTTACGTGATTATCACTATTTCTTTTAGCTATGGAACCTCGAAAGGTAACTCGCTGGGACGTGCATAAGTACGCTCGACAGGCCTATGATTTAGGAGTCAGGTATATTGGCGGCTGTTGTGGATATGAACCATACCACATCCGGGCTATCGCTGAAGAGGTTGGTAAGTTTTCCAGATACTTTTACTTAAGTAAGAGTATAAACCTAGAATACAGATTGATGTTTGCCAAATAGTCGTTGGCTAAATCATTAATAGATTGCCCAAGATATCAGCCAAAATGTGCGATGGCTGATACGGTTTGCCAATCAAAACTGAGATACACTACACACCCTTCCTTCAAAGTTAAGTGGTTGGTCAGGCTCCCCACGGATTAAAACTGGAATTCCATGTATAGTGTAACCCATTTCATCAATAGAGATTGTGCCAAAATCGCTGAAGGTCCCGTGAACAACAATTTCCTTCTGGTTTGTATACTGATTAGTTTTTGTTCATCGACGTGATACTTTGCCTTTTATCGATATGATACCGTGGTTATTAAATCATGGATAACCCAATGATATGCTATAACCAGCTGCAAAAATGTTGAGACACTGACGGAAAAATCGGCTTTTTTCACTTAAAATTACTGCTAGTCACTCTCGTATATAACATTTTTCCCTTCCCTCCCGTCCATTCAACGTTGTTCCTCCAAGTTTTGAGCATGGTCTTGTATTGCTAGCAACTTTGAAAATGGGAGAGGGGGAATCATAAACAACAAGTTCATGGACAGGCCACGTAAGGCCAAATAAGTTCCAGCCTCTCAAGTATTTTTAAACTTTACTGGTTTTCCTGTGCCCTGGTAGCAGCTGTAACTCCTTGTTTTCGTTTCAGCTGGCTCCTGAACGAGGCAGGTTACCCGCCGCTAGTGACAAGCACAGTCCCTGGGGAGGAGCACTGAAACATCACGCGGTCGCTGAAATCCGAGAAAGGTAAGACCCAGAAGGAACTGAGCATCACCAGGTACATACGTCGACCGGAAGTGAGGCCCTTTTCCCTTTTAACCCTTTAAACCCTAAGATCAAAATTTGAATTTTCAATGTTGCTTTGATTCGTTTTCTGCAGAAGTAGTGGGGAGAAGTTGATAAAATGTCAAGCAAATTCATCTTGTGTGATCATGTCCGCAATTCTCATGACCATTCTGTTTTACAAAGCATTGATATTACAGGGAGAAATTTGATGCTGATCACTCTTAGGGCTAAAAGGGTTAACATGCCCAAACGCTAGCAAAATTGTATCCGCCAACTGTCTTTACTCTTATGTAGATGAATTACCCGAAAATTGGGGTAAAACCACTGCCCTAGAATGAAAAAAGTCCACTTCCGGTTAACGTGCGTCGATAACCCGTGCTCCGCATTGCTTGGACGATGTTTCCATGTGATGAACCATCACCCGGTTAGCAGCGGTCTGCCGAGCGGGGTGCCGCTGGTTCAAACCCCGGCCAGGGCAACTCTCAGGGTCTTTAAATAACTAATGCTACATTAAAACGGGTAACAAAAAACGTGCAACCACCGCTTTACCACCGCCGTTCGAACGTCTTGCAACAAATGAGGTTTCAAGGATTTTTTTTAACTTGCGTGGTAAAACGGGCAACCATGATGGCTATTCAACTCATTTTGCAACAATGTTGCAAAATAACTTGCACGTCGTTTGTTGCCCGTTTTACCGTACCTTAAGGAGAAAGTGCTGCCTTTGCAAAGACATCTGCAAACATTTAGACTTTCTAATCTTCTTGGATAAGGTCGAAAAACCGTTTCCCCATCTCACAACCACTGTTTTGTTAAAGATCCAATGTGCTTATCAGTGGCCGATCCTGACCTTCAGATAGAAGGGGTGGCGGGGGAGGGGGGTGGCGGTCATCCAGACCCTGAGATAAGGAGGGGGCCCGGTCTCCAAAAAGTTTTTCCCGGCCCTTCGGGCCTCAGTTTGATCCACAAATAAGAGGAGGACGGGGGCCGCCGGGCCGCTCCCCTGGATCCACCACTGGCTCTTCTTTGTAGGTGACTCTCCCGAGACGACCGTAACTTTGTTCCCAGGGAACGAGGTTGAGACGAATGGCCTCCAAAACTCGCTCGAATCACGTGACCCGAAACGCATCGGCCGAGCGCAATAATGAGGCCTAGGAACTAGGCAAGTGGTCTATCTCAAATTCAGTTTTACATAAGGGGGTATTACTTTATTAATGCAAGCTGCGCCACAAGCAAAAGGATACCTACAATTTACAGTTTACAGTGTCGGGAACCTGAGCACCTGATTGGAAGAGGAGAACTACTACGGATTTGACTGAAGGATTGTTCGCTTACTCTCAAAAAATAGACATCATGCAAACCTTCATTGTAGTTATGATTCACCAGAAAAGTCAAAAGCACTGTTATCTTTATTGAAGGAGGGTTAAGCCCTATCCAAATCGCAAAATGATGAACCTTCTAACATTTGATAACTTGTTTCCGCCACTACCACATTCTCGCTAAAGCCCGTGGTAGAACGACGACGGCTACCACGTTTTCCCGCCAAAATGACGCTGATTCACGCTCGCGAGCACTATTTAGTGTGAGAAATCTCGTACTCATAGTCGTCCTTGTCTGAGAATCTAAAGATCTGGAATGAAAGGATTAGCACGATCAAGTTGAGACGAGGCTTTTGAGAGAGGGATAGAGAGCTGTCTTAGGTAAAAATTGTGACCCTTTTTTTGCTTATTTACAGAGCTAATCGAGCCTACTGGGAAAATCTGAAACCGGCCAGTGGTCGTCCATTTTGTCCACCGCTAAGCGGTTCGGGAAGATTGGGGCTATTACAGTGACGTCAAGATCAAATTTACTTGCTAATTATATTTGAGGTTAGTTAGAAATGAATAATCTTTATTAGGTAAGTCATGAAAAAAATTTAGCCGTTAGAGCTGTTTTTTAACCTTAAAAGTATTTTTGTCAGTTGTGCACGCTAATTGCCCTATCAAAATTTCTTTTTGTTTATCAATTATTAAGAGGATATGATAGCGACATCCTGTCCGGTGGAGAGTAGTGATAATTTATGCTGAAGAAACCGGATTAGCTCGGGCTCGGCGGGAGAAGTGGCATCTCTACCCTGCGTGGAAGACGCGCGTGAGAGAGAGATGAAGGTTAAAAACGCACGCGTGAGGACACGAATGCCCTGATGAACGCATCATCGTGACCATAGAGACTTAGAGAGACTACAACACCAGTGTCCAAATGTCACTTGGAAAAATAATTCCCTTTCTTTGAAATTGCACCATTTTGTTCACTTTATCTGGTGCGACTGGTATTTCTAGGGGTGTGATTCCTTTGGGAAGGTTTTCAAGTTCAAAGAGAGGATGAAAAGTCAGAACTGTAGTGTCTTCACGTTTGAAGTCTAAAAAAACATAACTTTAATCATTTATCGTTGTTTTCAAAGTACCAAAGGGTTAGATAGGTAACAAAATAAGGCGATGTTTAAATTAGGAAACAGTATTAAGAAAGCGCAAATGTTACCCAGTTCACTCGTACGAAAATCCAATTCTGGGCCCGCAAATTGTGCGTCGAAATACCCTGTTCAATTATGTTTCCCTAGTTATTTAATAAGGCGCTACAAGCAAACCAGGTGAAGCGCACCTCCGTATAATTTATGATTATTTAAAAAATTAAATTCAGTTCCCGCTACCAGGTTCAAATTCAAAGCTGCATTCTAACATGACTATATATGGCCGAGCTATGAACAGGGGCACCCAACGACGGTTTCGTCCTAAATACACTGAAAACACTTTTTAGACTATCCAGTGTCGCTTTTAGATGTCTAGAAATGAATTCTAAGCCTCGCTATAAAATTTGTGTCTGTTCGGTCATCCCAGGGGAACGTGAGTCTTTTCGAGATTACCAGGTCTTCAGTATTATTTTCCCAAAAATTTTAGATGCAATGTAACGTATTAGAAAAGAGAGATTCCTCTTTCTGATTCATCTTTCCTTCACATTTTTCAATCCGAAAATTTTACATTTTCTTTTTTCTTCGAACAATAACCTAACATGAGGAGTAAAATGTGAAAAAATAAATATCAGAAAATCGTTGGGAATTTAGATGAGCTTCGAAAATTTTACATAAATGGAACGGTCATGCATCTAGAAATTTTTAGCCGTCCTCAATCAAAAGAAAATTCTAGGCAATATTTGCGTCTCCGAACAGATATTTTACAGAAAACAGTCGTTGCGTGCCCCTGAGTGAATTTTAGACTACAACTATTCGTTCAGATTGAAGCAAAAAATCCTCCGGAGAGAGCTATGAAGAACAATTAGAAATGGAAAAATATTGGGAATTACATACACATATTTAGACTAACACATTATTTAGCAGGAGCTAATAAAATAATCGAAATGAAAGATTCTTGCCATTTTCTATCAGCAAATTAAATTACGTTGAATTTTTAAATAAAACTAGTGGCTTTCGATTTCTTGAATTGTATCTTCAGCTTAAGCTGATACTTGGTTATCAATACATGCTCCATAAATACGCCAAGTACATACAAATTTGCGCGCGCTAAAATCGATGCGGCAGAAAAATACACTATAATCATGATATTCTTTGTTACTTACAAGTAACTGTGTTTAAATGGCTGTCATGAAGGTTGCCAAGCAACGCATTGTAACCCCCCCACTCCCAAAAGTGGCCAAAGTCGAAATTCAACATTAAGCCCCAATTTCATTTTGAAAAAGGCTGAAAAACAAATAGCACCATGTAAAACTACCGCTAAAGAGGTCTCATTTAAATGGTCACACTATACGATTTTAGCCACAGACTCAAAATTTAGAACCACCTTCTACAGCATAATAAAGAAAGAACGTACTGCTCAGTAGCTTTCATTTGAATGGTCACACTCGAGGATTTCATCCACAGAGTCTAAAGTTTGAACCACCTTGTACAGCATAATAAACAGTACCACAGGAAAGTACTGCTCAGTAGCTTTCATTTGAATGGTCACACTTAAGGATTTCATCCACAGAGTCTTAAGTTAGAACCACCTTGTACAGCATAATAAACAGTACCACAGGAAAGTACTGCTCAGTAGCTTTAATTTGAATGGTCACTTAAGGATTTCTTCCACAGAGTCTTAAGTTAGAACCACCTTGCACAGCATAAAAACAGTACCACAGGAAAGTACTGCATAGAGTCATTTACTCTGGGAGTTACCTGAGAAAACAGACGATATTTCCTCGTCTGTTTTCTCAGGCTATCTGGGAGTAAAAAGGTTTAAGACAGAAACTAAACGAACATTATTCAAACTATTCAAAAAGTCACAAACTGGGTCAGCTCATTAGAGCTTATTACGTTTAAATTTTGTGGCAGCTTTAAAAAGGCCCATGTTTTTTCATGAGAAGCAACGACAACAGTAGGAACTTTTATATAAGACTATCTACGAGAACGAGATGAGTAACAGTTCAAAGCAAATTCCAGGGCCTGATACAAAAAATTATTACGCCAGTCTTATCCGTAAGGTATAGTCATGTGCTAGTCATGATCGTCAATATGAAAGAGTAAGTTCGCGCGATACAGTTACCGTTTCCGCCAGTCCGACATTCTTGCTAAAACTCCTAGCAGAATGACAACGGCTACCACGTTTTCCCGCCAAAATGACGCCTGTTCACGCGCGCGCACTACTTAGTTTTGAGGAAATCTCGTACTCATAGTCGTCCTCGTCTTATAATCTAAAGGTCTCTATTGACGAAAATAATACAAACCAAAGCACTAATCAGCTAAGCTCAAGGTCAGTCCAGCAAGTATTTTCAATACGTCACCCATGACTTTCGTTGGGATGCTTTTAAAGTTCTTCTTCTTCAAATGGAGGATTAACAGCAACAGAAATACCTACATCACCATTTACCATCCCATTAGAATGGTCCGTCTTGGAACTTGCATAGCCATTATCTGATGTGTCCACGTTTGCTCCATCGACCTCCTGGAAAACCGTGCCGTTTGACGATGGTGTGTCAATGCCGCTGTCTTTTTCAGTGAGGGCGTTGATACGCACTTCAGACATGCAAATGGACTTGTGGGCCACGCCATTTGTCAGAGACGGCTCACCTAAGTCGAGACCATGGATATGATCGACATGGTGCTCCATTTGATACGCTGCAAATGGGTAGGTAAGCATTACTGCAAAGAAATCTTCAACCATGTTGCCATTGATGTTGTATTTCTCACGTATGGCATTACGGATTGCTGTGCCGTAGGCAAAGAATGCAAACAGCACTGTCCATGCCACTGTCCATATTCCGTCAACGACATGCTCAAGGAACATCAGGACAATCCAGAGATAAAACGGCGCCGCAAGGGCTAGCATGTAGACGCTCTGATGGCCCTTTGATCCACCAATCTTGAAGGCAGCTTTCCCCATTGGATACCACGGTGCGACGACGGCAATAAGGACCTTTCGAATGCTAGGCAACGTCGGGTTGCTTAATACGTCTAACAAGCCAGTGGTAAACTGTGGACCGTACTGATCAAGATCACCTTCTTCCATCTTTACCGCCCTCCATAATGAAACGCACATTAGGCACAATAAAATGGTGTAAGGCACGCCCGATGCTATGGACATGGACTGAAGGGCAGTTAAGCCGTTTTTACCTCCGGCATAGAGCAGGGATGTGGCACAGGCGCCTTCTGTTAACGCCCAGAAAATACGCTGGATAGTGGGTGGCTCCGGATCACCGTTTGCAGATAGGCAGTCTATCACCAAGGAACCGCTGTCAGAGCTGGTCACAAAGTACAGGATGATACTAACCAGCGATACGACCGAGAGGAATGGCCCCAGGTCACCATATTGGCCCAAGACGTCAAACCACATGTCGTTTGTTTTTCTGCAAGAGAGCCTAAACAATCCATTCGCGGCCTCGGTGCTGTTTTTACCTCCTAGAGTAGAGGAGCATATGATACTGGCCTTTTCCGCATCTCGTTCCATCTTCAACCCTGCACTACCGAAAATGCAGAACCACAAGAACGTGTATATTATAGGAGCTGTCAAAGTGCAATTAATAAACTCTCTTATGGTTCGCCCTTTTGAGATTTTTGCGATGAACATGCCCACAAAAGGCGACCAGGCAATCCACCAGCCCCAGTAAAAGATGGTCCAGTCATTCATCCACGTTTCGGCCTGCTTGCCGTCCGGTGCATTTCCAAGTTGTGCAAAGGCGTCTGTGTGGAAGCCAAGTTGGATGATCCACTGAATGTAGTAACCTATGCTTTGTACATACACGTTAAAGACATGCCAGGTATCTTCGTAAAAGAGCCCGATCAACATAAGGAACATGCCAAGACTGAAGCAAATCTCGCTCAATCTCCGGATTCCAACTTTCAGACCGCTGACCACGGACGCTGTGGCACATGCAGTCACGCACCAAATAAGGATGATTTGGTTTTTGACTGAGTATTCGAAATTTTTAAAAATGCGTTGAAATCCTGTGTTCATCTGCATGACACCTACTCCTAGACTGGTGCAAACACCAAACATAGTGCAGCACACAGAGAGGATGTCTATGGCGTCACCCATCCATCCGAAGATCTTTTCGCCCACAAGCGGGTAGAAACACGAGCGGATGGTCATAGGAAGGCCTTTCCTGTAACCCACAAACGCGAGAAGAAGACCAACCACCACATACACGATCCAACCATGGATACCCCAATGGAATAGAGTTAAATTGATAGCATCCTGAGCTCGTTGATTGTCGTTGTGTCTGTCGAAAAGAAACCGTTAAAGTCTTTAAAAGTGACCAACATGCATCAATTTTCTCCTAACAACACATATTATTAAGGGAAATGGTTATGAGAATTGAACAATGTTACTTTACCTAAGAGAGGAAAGCTATGATTTTTTAACACGTTTTCTCCTTTTATTCTCTTAGAAAATGTTTGGAGACATTAGTACATTAAACATCCGCTAATAAGAACAAACGTTTTTGAAGTCTGGCAAAATAGGTTCTTGTATTTTGGGTACTTATTGCCTAAGTACGTTCTTAAATAGGTTCTTTATTAGGTTCTTAATTTTTATGAAGGAGATAATAGATTGTTGATTTCCAGGTAAATAAATATACTTTTCATTTAATTTATTCACAATTGTATTATTAGAACTAGGCTACCAAAACTGGTAACCGAATTTATATACAGTTTAGTACAGTAAGTTCTTGTTAAATTACTCACAACTCAGTTACACTCCTTTCTTAAATTGTTTTTCATAATTTCACGGTAAATCACATATAAGAACCTGCTTAGTTGCTTGGCTAAACAGGTTCTTGTATTTTTGGGTATTAAAGTGGCAAATTTCTCCCAGGAGGTTCTTAACCCCTTGGTTCTTATTAGCGTGTGTTTACTGTATTTGCCGGGATTATTGGGGTTTCAATGAGGCCATGATCACAAGCGCCAAAAGGGTTTCGCACCCGGAAATGATAAATGCATAAATTCCCACCATAAGAAAGTGTTTTTAAATTAATTGAGCAATCTGTAATTTTAACTGAAAGTCGACCCACTTGAAATTGTGTTCACGTTTCGTATGCCTTTTTTATCGTCTTTCCCTCTAGCCTCCCACGCAGACGTTCTTAAGGGTTCGTCGTGGGGCAGGAACGCGTGATGAAACCCTAAGAACGTCTGCGTGGGGGGCTACTTTCCCTCCTCTAGGATTACTATGAGTCGTTTGTCAAAATTTCGTAAATCAAGAGCCGTTTATTGCCTTCTTTTTAATAGCATGCGATTTGTTTATATTTCACTTCAGACCCTTTCGTGTTAATAAAATACAAAGTCGAAACCTGTAAATCTTGGATCAAAACCAAATGTATCGAAATTTTTTACAGCTGGAAAACCTTTTGGGGGTGTGTGTCGAGGGGGGATTTGTGATTACCTTCCATAGTAGCGATTTCCGGCCTTGTAGTAACGTGTAGAAGCATAGTGATGAACAGGTTCAGCTGTGAAAAAACAATGAAAATACCATAAATTAAACGCACCAACCCGTCTCGACAACCCTGACAGAGAACCCAAGGAAAAAAAGCGAACCAGTGAGGCCCACCATGTTGTTGATTCGGTACGCGCGGCATCGATCCATAGCGAAATGATTTGATCACGTGATCAAAATTTTTGATAGTATGATAGTATTTTTCTGAAAGTGACGTTAAATTTGTACCTTCCTGTTGCACTCCGAAGGTAACTTTCCTTCGAACATGATCATTCAACAACGATCAAATACCGATGGGAGTTTTTCCTCTCTAACAACATCTGCAAATTGGCCATTAACAATGCGATTGCAGTGTTAAACTAGAACGCAAAAAAGGACTTTACTTCCTTATTTACAGAAAAAATCACAATGGCTTCGTGCTACAGGGGCACCCAACGACGGTTTCCTTCTAAATGCATTGAAAACACTTTTCAGGCTATCCAGAGTAATTTCAGCTCCCTAGAAATGCATTCTAAGCGGTGCTGTAAAATTTGTATCTGTTCGGTCGTCCTAGGGCAACTTGAGCCTTTTTGAAATTACAAGGGCCTCCGTATGATTTTCCCGAAAATTTTAGACGCAATTTTAAGTTTTTAGGAAAGTAAGAATTTTTCTGATTCCTCCCTCCATCGCATGTTTGAATCCGAAAATTTTAGGTTTCCTTTTTCTAAGAAAAACGGGCAAACTTGGGTACTGAAATGCGAAAAATTAAACTTTAGAAAATCGTAGAGAATTTATTAGATATGTTACGAAAATTGTACATGAATGGAACGGTTATCTAGAAATTTTTAGCCTTCCTCAAGCTATAGAAAAAGAGGCAATTTTTGCGCCTCCGAACAGATATTTTACAGAAAACAGTCGTTGGGTGCCCCTGGTGCTGTTGCTTGGAATCACCGTTCAATCTGAATCAACCTTGCACTGGAAACTTGGAACGAGTGACTTTGGACTCTAGCATCATATCTGTGCCGTGTGCACGTCAGATGCAAGAGAAATTGCCGCAAGGAGTATGGGACAGCCCGAGGGCACGATCAGGGCTAGGGCTAAATAACAGGGAGAATCATGTGTGATTTTAGGGTATCCTGCTGCACACTATGGTACACGTAGCTGTATGTGTCAACAGAGTTTACTGTAAGAACATTGTGGTCTCTTTTGCTACAGTATGTTTTCACTTTTGAATGAATAGACTGCTAGTTGTGAACGATACCTTTAAGCATACATACATACATACATCACCTTTATTTATCCTCAGATTTACAGTGTAGCTCTTAAAGTTAATATCTCCTTTGGCTTGCTAAATCCAGAAATAACGTGACCGTCGTTGGTCTGGGAACTATATAGTAGCCTACGTGACAGACGCCGGTTAGTTTTTTATTCTTTTTCGATTTCCAAAGAGCGCGAGGGGAACACGCCTCCTTTTCTCCCCTCGTGCACGTGCGCGCGTCCTCGAAATTTCAGCCTTCGCTCTAAAAAGACCGGCGCCTTTTACGCCATGTAGACTATCTGGAAACTGTCACAAATTAGTCTGGATCATTGGAGAATCGCTTTTAGGGGAGAGGGGGTGGGGTGAAAAAATAGAACTGAAGTAGGTTCCAGGGGCTCCGAGACAGTCGGGCCCGCGAAATTGAGAAAGCGCAAACACGGAAATAAAACGGAATCACGGCCCCGTTTTCCTAGATCACGCGCTCATGTTGTCGCGTTACTTTCACTGAACTATCTGAGAGGGTGGAACAGGCTAGGCTAGATATCAAGGTGCTCTGTTGACGTCGAAGTCCAAAACTAATCAAATTTTCTAGACGCGGCAACGCCTTTCCGTTTCGTCCTAACAGTAATTTTACTGGAGTGAGTTATTTTACTCGCCTAAGAGAAAAAAAAATGCAAATTACTTACAAGCCTTTCTATTTCCGGCCACAAAAATAACACACATTTTTTCGGTTTCGGCAGCTGAGTCTGACGTTCAAATATTGAGCTGACTGTATTGATTATTCTTGACATCGCAGCTTACGGGGGGCGAAAAGTGTTGCCAAGTACATGTTTATATTCGGTATACATTTTTATTTTTAAAAACATTCAAAAATATTTATACCTCAACTATTTTCTGCATTTGAGCCTGCGATGCTTAAAAGACAACGCCGTTTCCGCCCAGAGTTGGGCTTCGTGGCAGATCCAGGAGGGGAGTGAGGTCTTAACTTCCACCGGCACCCACTTTCATCGTTCACATGTTTATGATACTTAACGACAAGCGCCCATAAATACTTCATTTATAAATTACTAGATGAATGTTGTATGCGATCATCCTTTGGTAGCAATTATAGTTTCAAAACACTTGTTCCTATAAGTAAACATTTTCTATTTTCAAATTCCATGTTCTGATGGCTTCATTGGCGGAAGAGGGTAGATCAGGACTCGCGACTGCCCCCCCACCCCCGGACTTACCACGGTCACCGAGAGTGTTTATTTTAGATGGAAACGAAAAGAGCCGGATTACACCGTCATTTGAAACGCGCGTCGGTAATTTAAAGAAGGGCACTGACATGCGTGTACTTCGAGTATTTGTAATTGTTTTCGGTATTGATCTATCTTTTATCGTAATCGAAAGATCCTCCATTCTCCTGGCCTTGCGTGATATCAAAAATTATTAATGCAGATGTCCTTCCAGGGATCTGTCTAAAATCTGTCACCCACTATAAAAACAGAGTAAACATCACGAAAGAATATGCACGTGATTTTCATTCATTAGGACTTCATTTGCCATAAAGCAGTCGAGTCAGAAGCTAAGAAGGGATCATGATATTAAATTCATCGCTTAAAATATAGAGCTGAGGAAAACGTTTGACAAGTGTCAAAGTACAATTCTCCTTTTTACTCAACTAATGATACGAGCAATAGTACTTGCAAGTATTAAATAAATTCATGATGACTTTACTCGGGAGCCCATAATAATGCCTTCATTATTCAGCGACAAATCTATACTTATGCCAAGCCCTACTCCGCTACTATCACCTTGAATGTGCCTGAACAAGGCTGTCCTTAGCCTTCTTAACCCAGTTTTCTTTGTTTTGTTTTTATTTGTGTCTGTTTTCGTTTGCTTGTTTGTGTGCGTCGTCGGAAAACCGGCGTCAAACCAAACGCTAGACAGACAAACTCACAGAGCAGTTTGGTAACCAAAAAATTTTGTTTTCAGTCTGTTATCATGTTTCGGGTTAAAGGTGAGGCAAAACTTGGAAGGTTTTTCAAGCAGTGTAAACTAGAAACGTGTCGTATTAATTTCGCGCGCACAGTTGTTGGTTTCAGACAATACCCGTCGTCACGAGATGGCAATCGGCGTGCTCTTTAAAATATCAACAGGCGGCTCGATTTTTGGAGAAAACGACTCGAAATGAATCGAAATTGGAACAGTAAAAACTGAAAGGGGCTAATAGAATACATTTCACTTATGCCGAATATTTTTTAAATGTTAGTCGCAGATGTAGTTCCTCTAAAGAAAACTCATTAAAATATGTCAGGCAGTTTAGGACAAAATGTTCAAAAATCCCCGATGGATCCCACTTTAATTAAAACACTCACCAACGCCGAAATAGAACAACCCAACACCAATCCCAGCCGCGAAAAGCATTGTGAAGTATGTTGCGTCGCTAAAATCCGGTTTGTCGTCCGGTTTTCCCAGTTTCATTTTGCCGTATTTGGAAAAGTACAGGACAACGATGAAGATGGCCCAGACGTCCTGCGTCCCGATGTACATCCATGTACAGGTGTTCGTTATCCACTTCATCCATTTGCTCATTTCATCTAGCGCAACATCGGCTTGCACCGAACACCAGATTACGAAGAACCATATAATCGCAGCTGAGACGAACGTTACCACTGGATTAAACCGTAAATTGAATGAAAACCTTCCAAATGTCCGGCTAAGCCGAATCCAACGAAACTTTTCGGCCGCATTTTCGTCAACTTCCATCTTAAAAGTGGCGTCCGGTCTTTGTTTGATGCGTTCTACAAAGCTGATCAAAAAACACTGATGGCCACATGGGCGTCATAAATAAAGTTCCTCGTGTTACGTCATTCTTGCTCTTGCTTGTCAGTCATTTAAGGTAATTTCACGGGACACAGTAATTTTACTGGAGAACTGGAGAGGGATAACGATTTTTTGTTTTTCTTTTTGTTTTTCCTTTATTTGGTAACAAAAATATTTGCGGTCCCGTATGTTTATAATCGATTTTTTTTTTTTAACTCTACAAGGTTTTAGGCCCGGTTCAGACGCCGAACTTTTCATGAGCCGAACCTAATTCGAATTCATGTTAAGGCCGACCCAAATTATAAGACCGGCTGAATTGATTCAGACGCCGATCTTAATTCCAGCTGAACTAAGTTCAAAATGCGAAAAATGCTCATTTCGGTCAAACTGCTTACAAAATACGTTATAATAATTTATGTATTAGGTTCGGTGCATGAAAAGTTCAATGTCTGAATCGAAGCCGTTCCAAAGTAGCTCCAAAGGCGAAATTCCCGGCCGGGCTTGGCGAAAAGAACGGCTGAGCCGTTCCAAATTGAAACAGGCGTTCCTAATTGATTCAAACGCCGAACTTTTCATGTACTTAATTGGTGTATTAGGTTCGGCTCATGAAAAATTCGACGTCTGAACCGGGCCTTACTTTATTTTTGGTTTCTAAAACCTTGGATGCAAAAATCGAAGAAAACATCAAGTGGACACTCGATTGCCTTTATCACGAACCAGCTGGTTATATGGAAACCGGATTATGTATTGTTCTCAGTTATATCCATGAGATCGCCCGATATTGCGGATCTGTCCATATCGCATGGAAGGTGTGTGATACCGACTTTCTGGCCCCGGTTGTTCGAGCGTTGGATAAATCACTATCTAGCGGATAAGTATTAGAGTGCTTTAGATTTGAGGACGAGAACGATGACGAGATTTATTTTCAAGTTTTTTACGCGTGTTCTCCCAAAAAAAAAACACCCCGGAACGCTTCAATTTACCATTTTTCACCAAAAATGTTAGTACGGTTATTTATACTGAAGGACGGTTAGCCCTCTCCCAATAGCAAAGTGATAAAACTTCTTCCGGCATTTGATAACTTGTTCCTGCCATTACGACATTCTCGCTAAAACTCGTAGTAGAATGACGACGGCTGTCACGTTTTCCCGCCAAGATGACGCTGTTTCACGCGGGAGCAATACTCAGTATCAGAGAGATTAAGATTCACGTTTACGCCAAACGGCAAACGCCCTTGTTCTAGCTACCTATAGAGAACAACAAACACCCCAACTTTGAATAGAGGGGACAGGGGAGGGGTGCGGATTCTTTTGTTCTCCGAAGTTACCCTCAACAATTTTGTCGCCGATTGTCTGAATCGCAAAAGTGGCCGTACGCCCTTTAGAAAATTAATTGAATTCATTTCTTTATGCTGGGATGTAAGACCCCTGTTGGTTTTTTATTTGTTATGTTTGACTTCATCATACCTATTTTAGCACAATTAGAATAAGGCGATTTCGTTATTTTCAGTGCGTGACATTTCGTGTCACGCTCAACCGTGCCTTGACATCGTGCGATGTGGCGCGTCGCGCACGATTTCTTATTCTCTCCTTTATCGAAACGCATCGAAACAAAGAACAAAGTGAAAAGGATAGACAAGTTAATAGATTTCTAGGCGTTAAAGTAGTTATAATGGCTAAAATTGCTCTTTAGGAGGAATTTCCACGAGGAACCACGAGTAACGACGATGAGTATAAAATAAAATAATCTGATTATCTTTTAAGAACAAAGTTGGTTACTCGTGGCCAGTCTCCTCCTGACCTCATAGTTTCTACTGTAAAGTACATTCTTCAAAGATCCTTATGGGTATATGGGCAACAAATCTACTGCACAGATTTAGCGATCCTATGCAGTTTTGCTGTGCGTTAGAAGTTGGAACATTTTTCCTGAAAATTCTCCTGCGCATAGCAATCATGGCTATTTTTATCGTCCATCCCACCCTTGTCAAATAGCCAAACTTCGAATAAACACTTCGAACTTACTAGGGATATATTCAAATGCAATATATTATCTGCCATCGATTCCTAACGATTACACTTAGTAGCCAGAGGAAAATCAGTCATTCGGTACGCGGGTGTGCTGCGTAATTACTTGAAAACACTACAGAGTACAAAGATTGTCAAAACTAATTTTCCCTCGAGAAACACAGGAAAGGGATCATATGGGTATCTTATCTATCTTCTGAATAACGACCCGGTGAATATAGCAATCTCAACTAGTTATTGTCTCCCAACCGCTGCTAATAGGACAACAGCGCGTAGATTTCGATTCAGACAATCAGCGACAAAATGAGTTGAGACACTTCGGCCAAAACTGGGCTTTTTTACGTTTTACTAACTTCAAAAGGAGGAAATATAACATTCCTCCCCCATCTCCTCCGTGCAATGTTGTGCCCTTGTTCTAGCTACCTATAGAAAACAACAAACATCCCAACTTTGAATGGAGGGGACAGGGGAGGGATGCGGATTCTTTTGTTCTCGGAAGTTACCCTATTTGAGTGCAATGTCTCAACAATTTTGTCGCCGATTGTAGCTTTAACTAGCTAATTTTTTCATTTTCGATAATTTTGACCAACTGGTTGGATTTTACTAAAACAATTATTCCTCTCGCCCTCATGGCCTCTGAGTCAATAGCCCATGAGGCCGAAGGCCGCGTGGGCTATTGACTCAGAGCCCATTCGGGCTCTAGGAACAATACCCAGTGGATAGCTATATCCACCTTTTCAACAACAGGGGCCCGGGCCAGGGACCGGAATGATATTCCCCAGGATCTAAGATTTGACCAAAATACAGTGCGGTGTTTGGGAAACGCATCATCGTGACAATGAGGCTACTATAACAATGCCCCCCAAAAAAAAAAAAAAAAAAAATGCCACTCGAAATAACAATTCCCTCTCTTTGGAAATACATGTACTTTGAAATTGCACAATTTTGTTTACTTTGTCTTTTGCGGGGTGTGATTTCGTTGGGAAAATTTTCAAGTTCAAGGAGAGGATGAAAAGTTAACCATGACTTTAATCATTTGTCATTGCTTTCAAAGAACTATAAACTTAGGCCCGGTTCAGACGCCGCTCCACTCATGTGCCGAACCTAACTGATGAATTAAGTACGGCAAAAGAGCGGCGTCTGAATCAATTTGCTACGGCAGTTTTAGTTTGGTGCGGCAAAAGCGTTAAGTTCGACAGAGTCTGTCGAACTTTTGTCGAACTTAAAGGGAACCTCCACTCTTACTACAGAATAAGTTTAAATCGAATAAAATTACGTTGATAAACAAATTTGTTCGAAATTTGTCTTAAAAAAAGTGTTTATATCAGGAAAAGTGAATTTTAAAATCGCTTATTTTCACTTTCAAATTTCGCGGGCGCCGCCATCTTGAATAATTGTGACGTGTTACGGTTGCTCTATTGTTCTGACACAAAGAGCTTTTGTTTAATAACAATAGGGCAACCATAACACGTCACAATTATTCAAGATGGCGACGCCCGCAAAATTTGAAAACAAAAATAGGCGAATCTAAAAGTTATTTCTTTCGGATACAAACGCTTTCTTTAAAAATATTTTAGATTGACTTGACTGTAACAGTTATTTCCTGTGATTTAAAGTTATCTTTTTGTTGAAGTGGAGGTTCCCTTTAACTTAGGTTCGACACACGGTACGCCGTCTGAATCAGATGTCGCGCCAGTGTCGCTCCAAAGTCGAACTTATTCAGTTAGGTTCGGCACATGAAAAGTACCTCGTCTGAACCAGGCCTTAGATATGTAACAAAATAAGGATATGTTTAAGTTATGAAACAGTATCAAGGAAGCCCAAATGTTGCCCATTTCACCCGCACTAAAAAAACAAATTCTGTGCCCGCTAATTTTGCCTCGAAATACGACTCTGGCAGTAATGTTTTCTACGTTTTTTAGTAAGGCTCTAGCTAGCTGCAGTCAACCACTTCCATATACTTTTTTTTACAAAAACTGAGCGAATCCTCGCGCGCTGATTGGTCAGGAGCTATGGTTTATGAGAGTATAGACCATGGAAATGACGTAACATGTCACGCAATGCCGGTTGTTTTGTTTTTGGTTTTTCGTAAAAAATAGATGTTATTTTAAAAAACAAATCGTCCACAATTTTCAATGGTCTACACTCTATGGTCTAGACCATAGAAATGACGCCATAAAATGTTCAAAACTTTACAGTGAAATCACTCGCAAACTACAACTAATCGTTCAGATTGAAGCAAAAAAATCCCACGAAGACAGCTGGTTATGGAGAATTAGCTGGGGGATTAAAGGCACTCGGAAATGGAAAAATATTTCAAATGACTTACACACATATTTAGCAGGACCTAATAAGATAATTGAAATTGAATGAATCGTGCTATGTTCTATCAGCAAATTAAATTAAGTTAAATTTTTAAATAAACCTATCGATTTCTTGAATTTCATCTAAAGCTTTGGCTGATAATTGCTTATCAATACATGCCCTATAAATACACTAAGTACATACGAATTTGCGCGCGCTAAAATCGATGCGGCAGAAAAATACACTATATAACCGTGTTTAAATTACTGCTATGAATGTCGCCAAGCAACATATTCTAACCCTTCTACTCCCAAAAGAAGTCCCAATTTCATTTGAAAAAAGCTGAAAAACAGACAGCATCTTGTAAAACGCTAAAGAGGTCGTATTTGAATCGTCACACTTTAGGATTTCATCCCAGACTCAAAAGTTAGAACCACCTTGTACAGCACAATGAATACTACCACAGGGAAGTACTGCTCACTAGCTTTCATTTTTCAGATTTCGTGCTCGTATTCAAATTTAAGAAGGTGGCTATAGAGTCCTTTCGATTCGAGGCAACGACGACAACGAGGACGAGATTTAACCTAAGGTTTTTTGCGTCTCGTTAAAAAATAGACACCCTGGAAAGCTTCTTTGTACTTTTATTTACCAGAAACGTTCGCACGGTTATTTTTATTGAAGGAGTTTAAGCCTTCTCCCGATGGCAAAAAGATAAAAATTTTCTAACATCTCAGTAGTTAGAACTTGTTTCCGCAACTACGACATTCTCGCTAAAACTCGTAGTAGAGTGACGAAGCCTACAACGTTTTCCCGCCAAAATGACGCTGAAAATCTCGTACTCGTAGTCGTCCTCGTCTTAGAATCTTAAGGTCTCTATTGACGAAAATAACACAAACCAAAGCACTAATCAGCTAAGCTCAAGGTCAGTCCAGCAAGTATTTTCAATACCTCACGCATGACTTTAGCTCGGATGCTTTTAAAATTTTTCTTCTTCAAATGGAGGATTAACAATAACAGAATTACCTACATCACCATTTACGATCCCATTAGAATGGTCGGTCTTGGAAGTTGCATGGCCATTATCCGATGTGTCCTCGTTTGCTCCATCGACCTCCTGGCAGGTCGCGCCGTTTGACGATGGTTTGTCAATGCCGCTGTCGTTTTCAACGAGAGGGTTGATATGCACTTCAGACATGCAAATGGACTTGTGGGCCACGCCATTTGTCAGAGACGGCTCACCTAAGTCGAGACCATGGATGTGATCGACATGATGCTCCATTTGATACGCTGCAAATGGGTAGGTAAGCATTACTGCAAAGAAATCTTCAACCATGTTGCCATTGATGTTGTATTTCTCACGTATGGCATTACGGATTGCTGTGCCGTAGGCAAAGAATGCAAACAGCACTGTCCATGCCACTGTCCATATTCCGTCAACGACATGCTCAAGGAACATCAGGACAATCCAGAGATAAAACGGCGCCGCAAGGGCTAGCATGTAGACGCTCTGATGGCCCTTTGATCCACCAATCTTGAAGGCAGCTTTCCCCATTGGATACCACGGTGCGACGACGGCAATAAGGACCTTTCGAATGCTAGGCAACGTCGGGTTGCTTAATACGTCTAACAAGCCAGTGGTAAACTGTGGACCGTATTGATCAAGATCACCTTCTTCCATCTTTACCGCCCTCCATAATGAAACGCACATTAGGCAGAGTAAAATGGTGTAAGGCACGCCCGATGCTATGGACATGGACTGAAGGGCAGTTAAGCCGTTCTTACCTCCGGCATAGAGCAGGGATGTGGCACAGGCGCCTTCTGTTAACGCCCAGAAAATACGCTGGATAGTGGGTGGCTCCGGATCACCGTTTGCAGATAGGCAGTCGATCACTAGGGAACCGCTGTCAGAGCTGGTGACAAAGTACAGGATGATACTAACCAGCGATAAGACTGAGAGAAATGTCCCCAGGTCACCATATTGGCCCACGACGTCAAACCACATGTCGTTTGTTTTTCTACAAGAGAGCCTAAACAATCCATTCGCGGCCTCTGCGCTGTCAGAACCTCCTAGTGTAGAGGAGCACGTGATATTGGCCTTCTCAGCATCTCGTTCCATCTTCAACCCTGCGCTACCGAAAATGCAGAACCACAAGAACGCGTATATTATTGGAGCTGTCAAAGTGCAATTGATAAACTCTCTTATGGTTCGCCCTTTTGAGATTTTTGCGATGAACATGCCCACAAAGGGCGACCAGGCAATCCACCAGCCCCAGTAAAAGATGGTCCAGTCGTTCATCCACGTTTTGGCCTGCTTGCCGTCAGGTGCATTTCCAAGTTGTGCAAAGGCGTCTGTGTGGAAGCCAAGTTGGATGATCCACTGAATGTAATAACCTATGCTTTGTACATACACGTTAAAGACATGCCAGGTATCTTCGTAAAAGAGCCCGATCAACATGAGGAACACGCCGAGACTGAAGCAAATCTCGCTCAATCTCCGGATTCCAACTTTCAGTCCGCTGACAACGGACGCCGTGGCACATGCAGTCACGCACCAAATAAGGATGATTTGGTTTTTGACTGAGTATTCGAATTTCTTAAAGATGCGCTCAAAACCTGTGTTCATCTGCATGACACCTACTCCTAGACTGGTGCAAACACCAAACATAGTGCAGCACACAGAGAGGATGTCTATGGCGTCACCCATCCATCCGAAGATCTTTTCGCCCACAAGCGGGTAGAAACACGAGCGGATGGTCATAGGAAGGCCTTTCCTGTAACCCACAAACGCGAGAAGAAGACCAACCACCACATACACGATCCAGGCATGGATACCCCAATGGAATAGAGTTAAATTGATAGCATCCTGAGCTCGTTGATTGTCGTTGTGTCTGTAGAAAGGAAACGTTTTCAGTCTTTAAAAGTGACCAACATATGCATAATTTTCTCTTAACAACTTACACACATAACTAGGAGTAATCGAAGTTAGCGCGTCAAAGTGAGGCAAAACGTAAGCAAGCGCCTCAAAGCGAGGCAAATGTGTGTCGACGACGACGAAAAAGCCTCCCTCATTAATTGCACAGGATTCCCAATAATGCACAGAACACCCAGCACAAATTAGGGGTTGCGTTCTCGTACCTCGAACGCAATAAACGGAACAGGTATGAGAATTGAAAAATGTTTCTTTACATAAGAAAATTTCTGGAGATCAGATTGAAGAGATAGTACAGTAAACACTCGCTAATAAGAACCTACTTTTCTGGCAAAATAGGTTCTTGTAATTTGGGGTAGTTCACTTATTGTCAATTTAGGCTGAGTAGGTTCTCAAATGGGCTCTTAATTAGGTTCTTAATTTTTAACCAGGAGATAAAAAATTGTTGATTACCAGGAAAATAAATAAACCTTTTATTTATTCACAATTGTATTATTATAACCCTACCAAAACTGATAACCGAATTTGTATACAGTTTAGTACAGTATGTTCCCAACATATATGAACCTGCTTTATTTTCCTTGGCTAAACAGGTTCTTGTATTTTTGGGTATGAAAGTGGCAAATTTCTCCCACGTGGTTCTTAATCCCTTGGTTCTTATTTGTGTGTGTTTACTTATTTGGACTGTTGGGGTTTAAAAGAGGTCCCAAGCCCCAAAAAGGTTTTGCACCCGGAAACAATAAATGCATAAATTTTCACCATGTGAAATTGCTTTTAAGTTAATTGATCAATCTGTAATTCTCACTGAAAATCGACCCACTTAATTAAAATTGTCTCCACCTTTTGTATGCTTCTTTTATCCTCTTTTCCTCCTCTAGGATTACTATAAGTCGTTTGTCAAAGTTTCTGAAATCAAGAGCCATGTATGGGCTCCTGCTTCTGTTTAATAGCATATGATTTGTTTATTCCACTTCAGTTGAAAAATACTTCTGCGTGTTAAGGTCGAAACATGTAAATCTTGGTTCAAAACCAAATGTGTTGAAATTTTTTTACAGTTGAAAAACCTTTTGGGTATGTGTGTGGAAGGGGAATTTGTGATTACCTTCCATAGTAGCGGTTTCCGGCGTCGTAGTAACGTGTAGAAGCATAGTGTACGACAGGTTCAGCTGTGAAAAGACAATAAAAATACCATAAATTTGTCGTACCAACTCGTAGCGAAAACCCTGACTTAGAACCCAAGAAAAAAAGAACGAACCAGTTGTTGATTTAGTGGGGGCGGTATTGATCCATAGCGAAATGATTTGATCACGTGATCAATTTTTTTGATAGTATGATTACTATGATAGTATTTTTCTGAAAGTGACGTTAAATTTGTACCGTCCTGTTGCACTCCGAAAGAAACGGTCCTTCGAACATGACCATTAACAACGATAAAACAAACAATAGGCGTCTTCCCTCTCTAACACCATCTACAAATTGGCCATTAAACAATGCGATCGCAGTGTTTAACTAGAATGAAAGCCCCCCCTTCTCGTCGGCTGGAAAATGTGGTATAAAAGCTGTATGTGGCAGCGGAGGTTACTGCAAGAACATTGTGGTCACTTTTGCCACAGTGTGCTTTCACTTTTGAATAGAGGCTAAGCATCACGTTTACGTCTAACGGCAAACGCGAATTTATAACGCGTGACCAAGTTTCCCCTTTCCTTGTCGTTACTATTCATGATTTCAACACGTAAATTAATACACCTTTTGCTGTTCATTACGACAAAATACGCCATCATTTACGTGAAACGGCGACCAATAGTGCGAAGATACATTCATTAGCGCGAAAATTTGCGCATAAATCAGACTCAATTGCGATTTTTGCATTTTAATCAACATTCAATAACACCTTTAAAAAATGGTGAAAAAATGCAAGTCTATCTAACGAGATAAGGTAGCCTGTCACGGGCTCCGAGATGGTCGGGTCCGCGAAATTGAGAAAGCGCGAACACGAAAATAAAACGGAACCACCGCTCCCTTTTCTTTGATCACGCGCTCATATTTTCGGATGTCTTTTACTCTCCGGCGTCATGCCTACACTGTACTATCTGAGAGCCTGAAGGAGGCTTGACGTCGAAGTCCAAAACTAATAAAAAATTTCTCGACGCGGCAACACCTTTCCGTTTTGTTCTGACAGTAATTTTACTGGAGTGAGTTTTTTTACTCGCCTAAGGAAAAAAATAATTAAAAAAAGGTTATAAGCCTTTCTATTTCCGGCCACAAAAATAACACACATTTTTTCGTTTTCGGTAGATGCGGTTAAACTGACTGTATTCTTGACATTGAAGCTTATGGGTAAGGGGGGAATGGGCCCGTTTATATTCGGTACACATGTTTGTTTTTAAAAACATTGAACGGGTTGACATATTAAATTCTGCAAGCAGAATACTGCAATGCTGATCGTACTACGTGAAAATTAACTTTGCAAGACATCAACACGACACCGACTGAACTCAAAACAGTGCGAAATTGTAGCCATAGACAGCTGATGTCGGTGTCGTGTTGATATCGCTTAAAATATGGATGTGAGGAAAACGTTTGACAAGTGTCAAAGTACAATACAGAGAAACCTCTATTAAGCGGACACCTTCGGGGCCTTCCCAAGTGTCCACTTAATAGAGGGTGTCCGCTTAATAGAGGTTGGAGAAAGTTGCGCAATGTCTATTAACGATCAACATTCTACGGTTACTCTGTGCTGTGATAAGTTACATGTTGTTAAAGAAGCTAACCAGAGTTCAAATTCAGTTCCTTTCATTACTAACTTTAATTTGTTTGTAAATGCAAAAACATTAACCGACTTCAGCACGTATTTCAAGGACGTAATCCAATACTACTATTGTCAATTCAGTCCGATGTTAGAGGTGTTTAACAACAGAAATTAGCGAAATACAACTTATTTTAGTGTCCGCGTCCGCTTAATAGAGGTGTCCGCTGAATAGGGGTTCGTTATAAAGGGAAATATCAGACGGTCCTTTCGGGACCAGGCTTAGTGTCCGCTTAATAGAGGATGTCCGCTTAATTTGGGGTCCGCTTAATAGACGTTTCACTGTACTCCTTTTCACTCAACTTATAATACAAGCAATAACACTTGCAAGAAAGTACGCACATAATGACCGTACTCAGGGCCCATAATAATGCCGTTATAATTCAGTGGTAAATCTAGACTTATGCCTAGGCGTACTCCCGGCTACTATCACCTTGAAATGTGGAATCAACTACCTTTAGATATTCGTTGCTCTGATAATGTAGCTTTTTTAAAGTCTAGGGTTAAGAAATTCCTTAGTGACTTTTAATATGTTTTTGCTTTTGTTTTTTTTATTAAGTATCTGCATTAGGTCATAGGCGATCTGTTTTTTTATGGGGTTTAGGGGCCGACCATTTAACTCTTGAGGGTGGGGGTGGGTGATTTCTGGTCATCAAGAATTTTTTTTTCTAGCAATATGGTGGGCAGGATATTTTTTTTCCCTTTTTTTCCCTTAAGCTCTTTATTACATTTGTGCTGCATGCAATTTTTTTCTTCCGACAAGCGCTTGCAGGAAATTTTTTTTCAAAATCACCCACCCCCCCCTCAAGAGTTAAATGGTCGGCCCCTTAGGACTCTCTTACAGATTATCCTTTGGCCTTTGACCATAGGTTGTGATAGACGGATAAATAAATAAATAAATAAATAAATAAATAAATGTGCCTGAACAAGGCAGTCCTTAGCCTTCTTAACCCAGTTTTCCTTGTTTTTCTTGTTGTTGTTGTTTGCTTGTTTGTTTGCGTCCTCGGAAAACCGGCGTCAAACCAAAACGGCTCATGAACGATACCGATAATTTGGCTTTCGCTACTTAGAAAAGTTACCAGACTAAAAAAGGATGAAATACCTCGCCTAGATAGGCTAAATCTCATTTTACTGGTTTGGTAACCAAAGAATTTTGTATTCAGTCTGTTAAGCACGTTTCAGGGTTAAAGGTGAAGCAAAACTTGGAAGGCTTTTCAAACAGTGTAAACTTTTGAAACAGTAAACTAAGAAATGTGTCGTATTAATTCAGCTGTTAATTTTTCGGCGCAGCATTGGTGGTTGCAGACAGTGCCCGTGGTTACGAAATGGCCGTCGGCGTGCAGGCTCGATTTTTTACATGTAAATTTGCTTAGGAGAAAACGACTTGAAATTGGAACAGTAAAAACTGGAAGGGACTAATAGAATACATTTCACTTATGCCGAATATTTTTTGAATGTTAGTCACAACTGCGTTGCGATTTAAGAACAAATACCTTCCTCTGAAGAAAACTCATTAAAATACGTTAGGCAGTTTAGGAGAAAATGTTCCAAAAAACGAAGGATCTCACTTTAATTAAAACACTCACCAACGCCAAAATAGAACAACCCAACTCCAATCCCAGCCGCAAAAAGCATGGTGAAGTATGTTGCGTCGCTAAAATCCGGTTTGTCGTCCGGTTTTCCCAGTTTCATTTTGCCGTATTTGGAAAAGTAAAGGACGACGATGAAGATGGCCCAGACGTCCTGCGTCCCGATGTACATCCATGTACACGTGTACGTTATCCATTTCATCCAACTAGTCAATTCCTTTGACGCAACATCGGCGTCCACCGAACACCAGATCACGAAGGACCATATGATCGCAGCTGAGACGAACGTAACGACTGGATTAAACCGTAGATTGAATGAAAACCTTCCAAAAGTCCAGTTTAGTCGAATCCAACGAAACTTTTCGGCCGCATTTTCATCCACATCCATCTTAAAAGTGGCGTCTGGTCTTTCTTTGATGCGTTCGAAGCGAGAAGCTCACAGCAAACCTACAAAGCTGATTAAAGAACTCTGAGAGACACATCGGCGTCATAAATAAAGTTCCTCGTGTCACGTCAATCTTGCTCTTGCTTGTCAGTCATTTAGGTAATTTCACGGGACACAGTAATTTTACTGGAGAACTGGAGAGGGATAGCAATTTTTTGTTTTTCTTTTGTTTTTTTTTTCTTTATTTGGTAACAAAAATATTTCCGGTACCGTGTATGGAGTACAAGGTCTTTCGAAAAATACATGACTCGTGTTTTTTTGAAGTTGACACTAGATTGCCTTCATCACGGAAGCATGATTACGGTAATGAAAACTCACGCGAACTAAAATATCACGTAAAGATTCATAAATAATTTTGTCGATGGCAATTAATTATTACGAAGACTTGTCGGGAAGAGTCATTAATCAATAAATCATTGGACTGCAAAGATTGTAAATGCGCATTCCGGGCGTCAATTTCAAAGCTTAGCAGATAAGGGTGAAATTTTTTATAGGTCCTTCCACCTAGTTCCAACCAAAGGAGTGTTATGTCCCGGGGGGGTTATTCCCTTGTACAAGCCATAATAGGTATGCGCCGCCCTGTTGGATACGGTTTTTGCTCCGTTTTGGTCTGAAAATTGGTATAGACTTTGCCCAATTGGTCTGGAATCGAGTATGGTTTTGGTGGGAACTACGGGAGTGTATACGAATTCGAAGTGGAATTTAAGAAATCTTTTATGTTGCTTCTCTAGTCTCAGTAGAGACCAGGTTAACCTGCGATCAGGCGATTTTTTTTTTTTTTTTAATTTGGCGGAGAAAAAAAAATAGCAGGTTAAGACCAGGTCTGAAAACGGGAGTATTTGGTCTGAAATATGGTCAGGATTTGGAGAACCGGGTGGCACACCCCCACCAAGAATTCCCAGGAGTACCCCCTCCCCCCCGTCCCCGGTGTAATGCAAAGAATCCACTTTTAGCATCCTAGAAGTTGGTTTCCCCAGCGCAAACATAAAACGTAGAAAGTCGTCAACAGATAATCGAAAGAAAATTATTATGGACGTCACGGGGTTGAAAAAACCCAGTGGGGGACCCTCTGAACTAGCATGCAAACGGTTTCTCCTCGCTCTTCGCCGCAATGGACGTTTCAGCAGGAGAGGAAGAGGTCACGGCCGGCGACTATAGACGTCTCTCCCCGCAAGTTCGCAAGCCACCTCGAGCTCGAAACTGGATTGTCGTTTACGTTTTATGAGCTCAAGCCAGCTTTTTCAAACATCAGCAGTGAAAAGCTTATGCTTTATTTTAGATTAGTTGTTGCTTTATATACATATACCCAATGTTGAGTTCCAGAATCATTTTGTATCAAAATTTTTGCCATAAACTGTAACGGTCATCTTTTAAAAATGTTTAACCAGCAATTGATATAAAAAGTTTATAATCAATCACCGCTTTTCGGTTTTAGTTCAATTTGATACCGCTCTTACTGATCGTGTTTCTAAAGGTCAGCGAAAGTATTTATCAGGTCTAAAACGGAAGAGAACACTGTGTTTATTTGTTTACAAAGCAACTACGCAACGGCAGAGTTATAGCGTGCGAGCCAGGAGAGCAGTTCTCTTATACCAAAGCACGTGAGATTCGCGTGCGATTCCCTCAAAGATCGCGCTTGAAACCCGAAAGGTAAAATACACAGCCGTTTCATATGCTACGTACCTAGGGGGCCGACCCTTGACTTTTGAGGGGGTTATGGGTGATTTCAGAAAAAAATATCCTGCAGACTGATTTCGAGGGAAAAAATATCTTGCAAGGAAATACCTGCCATACAATGGCGTTGTATGTAATTCTATCACCAGAGGTTTGGAAAAAAAAAAAAAATTCTTACCCAAACCAAATCAGCCATACCCCTCCCCCCCGCCTCCCTTCAAAAGTCAAATGGTCGGCCCCTTATGAGTTGCCGTGACTGAAAATACCTAAATAGGCTCTTGCAAAAAGTTGATTTCTGTTGCGTCAATTTGTTCGGACAAAAACATTTTCACGCCGTACATTGAGAAGAAACAATAACTAAAGAGTATTATATTTATTGAACTTAGCTCCGTTACAAATTTTCAGGTTGAAAGGCTGATAACAATTTAAGCCAAACGCTGATTAAATACCCGGCATAGTAAATCGAACGTTCGAAAATCGAACTCAATCGAACTCAAAGCGTGGATTGAGTTCGATTGAGTTCGGCAATCGATCGAAATCGAACACCACACTTTCAGTGAGTTCGATTTCCGAACAAATCGAACTCAATCGAACTCAATCCGTCTGATTGTGTTCGATTGAGTTCGGAAACCGAACTCAATCGAACACAATAAAATGGATTTCGTTCGATTGGCTCTGGTGAACCTATACAAAGCAAGCCCAAAGCAAGCCCGTCAAAGCAAGTTTTTCTTGCGCTTTTTTTACTATTTATTCAATAACACAAACCCCATTTATAAACTGTCCACGGCAGTTAAGAGAACAGAACAGAACAAACCCTGAAAACTTCGCCATCCTTGACGTCAAAGCGGCATTCCTGGTAGCCTTTGACTATACATTTGAAGCTTACGATCCACAACGCATCTGAAGCCATTTCTGCGGAATTTCTCCGTTTACGAAAAACACGTGTGGGCTCAGGGCTGAAGTAACTCGAGCTTCTAAGGGCCTCTTCATATGAGCCCGGTTGACCGGGCTGGCCCGGTTTCCGAGATCTCGCCTCACCTCTAAATCCTTTGTAAAATTTTCGATGTGTTCATATGAGAGGGCGGGCTGGCTCGGTTCCCGAGATCTCGGTTTTTCCAACCGAGATCTCGGTAAGCGGGCTGGAAATTTTGCCATATGAACACTTCATCCCGGTTACCGGGATGAACGGCGGAATGAATTCTGGCGGTCCGGATGGCATCGTCTTGCATTGTCTGCTGTGTTTTCCACATCATAAGCATCCCATTTAACTGCAGTGATACAGCTTTAAAAGTTACCGATGCTAAGATAGGCCCGAAAGTTAAAATTTTTGTGTTTCGCTATGTTTGCTTTGTTTCCCAAATTTGGCGCCAGAACTCGTACCCAGGATCTTTGACCTTTTCTCATCTCGGAAACCGGGCTAAAATTTCTCATATGAACCCAAGGCAAAATTCATCCCGGTAACCAAGCCAGCCCGGTCAACCGGGCTCATGTGAAGAGGCCCTAAGATCTGGTAATGGATTTTCAACGTCTGTTTTACATAAATCACGAGTTCGAAAATCAAACGTTCGATTGGGTTCGATTGATTTTTTTTCTTTTCGGTGAGTTCGATTTCGTTCGATTGCCGAACTCAATCGAACTCAATCCACCGATTGAGTTCGATTGAGTTCAATTGAAATTTAGTTCGATTGGGTTCGATTTACTATGCCGGGTTAAAAAGGACTGTACTGTAAACAGAAAATAAAATGAAAACATAACGTTATTTTGAAACTTTTAAGACGATTGTTAAAGTAATGTTTAAGGCGGATGTACGGTCATATTTTGGCCGTAGCAGCTTCTTAGCTGTTAGAACAAAACGCATAATCTGATTGGCTATTGAAATGAACGGAAGTTTAAAGAGCTTATTCCTGGGTTGGTTGTAACGAAAACTGTCGCGAATGAGAAGAGTTGAGCGGAGAGGAGAATTTTCCTGTCTGTTCTCAGGTTAAAGGAAAATTGGTGCTCAGTCTCTTTCTAAGTTGTACTCAAGGGATCACTTGGTTTTAGTCTGATACGAATTGATTACAAGTTGATGAACAGAAACGTCAAGCTTCTTGGAAACTGTAGATGTTGTGTGAAACTGAAAAAAAAAAGAACCATCAAGAGATTAGAAAATGGCACAGCTTCGTTCCCATGGTTCTCTGCTACTCGTCCGCTCTCTCCCCCAAGGGTCGAGTCGGAGAGAACCCTGGGAATGAGTTTGTCCATTATAAAGGCGTTGTACGTTATATGTCATTATAATGGGTGAAAAGGTTTTCTTGGATTCTAAAACAAGTAAATCCATCTGGTGAGATCCGCAGTTACTCTGGTAAGTTTTTAATTGAACTTTTCCCCGTGAATTTCGATTAAAATGCATGAATTCGTCTACATCCCCTGTTTCCTTCCAGAGGATTACTGAAAAAAAAAAAACTCAACAGTCTTGCGGAGAAATTTTCTTAGTTTTGCATTGTCTTGGATCTAGGGATACCCAGTATCAAGTCAAAAAGACCTTGTATTTTTGCACTTACTCCCCGTTGGGTGTCCTGTGCGAGCCGTTGTAGGCCGCGAAAGTTGGAGCTAAAATCAAAACACGAGGCAGAGGGAAGTGCGTTTCGAATTTCCTTTCATCCTGATTAGCAAATCGACAATGGCTTTTTTAAGAGGCCAATCGTGGCGGGTACTCTAATCCTGATTCAAAGGTCGTCTGTAGTGCGGGCTAAGCAGCACTGGCAAACGGATCTTTGAGCAGAGAAAACACGTTTTGGAAAAAAAGGGTTGATTACCTATTTGTCCGGAGTTTCGTCTCTAATAAGTTCGGGAATTCGTTCAATCTTAGGCTTCAACTTTTGTTTCGGCCAACTCTTCTCCCAGTTATTTCTTAGGTCTGGATCGTTCTTGTCCTGAAACAGTTCCCTCAGCTCTTTTAACAGTTCAAGCCTACGCTTTCCGACCTTCAAAAAGGCATGCGTGTGACTTGCCAGACGTATGCCCAAGACGAGAACGAGTAGAAGTGTAGCGTGTGCCTAGGATGATGAAATCATCTTCGTAGGTTTTTTTCTGAAAACAAAACAAGAAACTTAACTAACTGTTTAAACGTACTCTGAAGGCAATAGACCCTTACACATTTTTTTTTTAGTTAGGGAAAATTCATCAACCCCCGCGTTAGAAAGAGCGCCTCTGAGTTAATGAAATTGCCAAGTTCGACTGAAAGTGATTTGTTGAAAACTAACGAAGGTATGGCTCCTCAAAGTGGCCAAATTTTACAGACGTTTGTATGTTGAGGGGTGGGGGGCACGAACTTGTCCCCCACCATAAGTTCGGGTAAATTTTCGAAACGTTGCAGAGCTATTTCTTCGGTCTCTTGAAACGTATCGCTTTTAAACTTGGCAATTTTACTCGTTTTAAGGCGCTCTTTCGCAGTGATGCCGACGGATTTTCCTTAGCTGGTCCATGTCAAAAGTTGAAAAAATTCGGTCACATTTCCTTCGTATCTTCTGCGGCCTGTTCTCCACAGCTTTTTTGTCAGTTGCGGGTGGGAAATGCGACAGATATAAGTTTATGTACGCAGTTCAGCATTTTGTGTCTGCACCTCTGCGAACCAGCAACGACATTGCGGGAGCTAGTAATTTTGTTTTCAGTTTCCACAGGGTTCGATTTTCTTACCCCTGTTTTTATTCTCATGTATTAGGCCCGTCCTTGAATACCCAAGTCCTGTATTCCATCGTTCTCTACCAATCTACATCAGTGAAGATTTGGAACGGATCCAAAGAAGGGCTTTCAGAATCGTCTATGCTGACCTGTCATATAGTGTAGTACTAGAAACAGTTGGCCTACCGAAACTTCATGAGAGGAGAGAAAAGATTTCAATCGATCTGTTTGACGAGATCGTCTGTTACCCCACCCACAGTCTCCATAGCCTCCGCCCCCAAAGGAAGAGTTGTAAATATGCACTGAGATGCAAAAGTGATTTCACTCTCCCCCTATGTAAAACCGAACGTTTGAAGAAAAGTTTTATTTTTAGCCATGTCTATAAGATGTAGTTAATTTTCTTATTTTCTCTTTGTTATCATCATTATTTGCAAATATCCCGTAATTCAGCCTATGGCTGCAATGGTGTTTATAATAAAGTATATATCTATCTATCTATCTATCTATCTATCTATCTATCTATCTATCTATCTATCTATCTATCTATCTATCTATCTATCTACCTACCTACCTACCTACCTACCTATCTATCTATCTATCTATCTATCTATCTATCTATCTATCTATCTATCTATCTATCTATCTATCTATCTATCTATCTATCTATCTATCTATCTATCTATCTATCTATCTACCTATCTATTCTCTTGAAATTAACAGAAACTGCTTTGACTTTGAAACTTGAAAAACGGCTTAATTGCTACTCAGTAACTTTCATTTGAATAGTCAAACCACAGGAATTGATCAAAGGAAAGTACTGCTTAGTAGCTTTCATTTAAATAGTCACACTTTAGGATTTCGTTGTGACTATATGAAAGAGTTAAGATTGTCGTTTAGATGTCGATGTGTCATAAGAATTTTGACAAGATGAAATACTTCTTTTAAATTCTGTTACAATTTCCTATTTTAGTTTTTGCTAAAATTTACAGTCATTTTCCAAACCTGGTCTACATAGTTTTCCTTGTCGGTAATATACAAACCTTAATAACCTTTTTCCAAAGTGGGCGAGTTGTATAGCTTGATCGTAGAA
This sequence comes from Porites lobata, assembly GCA_942486035.1. Lineage (NCBI taxonomy): Eukaryota > Metazoa > Cnidaria > Anthozoa > Scleractinia > Poritidae > Porites > Porites lobata. The sequence goes on from CALNXK010000045.1 coordinate 3,125,353, forward strand.
AAATACAATCTTCCTTTGCCGGTTTGTACATTCACCCGCCCCAACTTAATTTTATATCTTTTTCCTACCGGAAAGGTGTTACTTGAAATAACATGTGCTTGCTTCAAGCTCAATTGATTTATTTTCATTTGTTCAAACAGATTCGGTCATTCTCGTTGTTTTGTTAAACAGTTTTTTTTTCCAAAGTAGGCGAGCCAGTATGGCTTGATCGTAGAAAAATACAATCTTGCTTCGCCGGTTTCTACATTCACCCGGCGCCCCAACGCAATTTTATATCCTTTTCCTACCGGAAAACTGTTCCTTGAAATAACATGTGCTTGCTTCAAGCTCAATTGATTTTTTTCATTTCGTTCAATTAGATTCGGTAATTCTCGTTGTTTTGTTAAATAGTTTTTTTGCTTTCGGCCATGAACCAGCTGCCTTAGAAGCAGTTTCTTTGTTTATTGAAGGAAAAGTATTTCTTCCTGGTATTTAATCGAATTTCTGTTCTAAATCAAAAAATACCGTCTTTGTTACCTTAGTAGCAGATAGACTGTTCACAGTCCTCTATTTTTCCATAAGATCATCGAGATCGAGCGCTTTGCATTAGAGCTGCCATCTTGCATGAATGTCAAAACTACGTAGGGGGCGGGGGCGGTTTGGGAGGAAGCGAGAAAAATAGAGGGACTGTAATAACGTCACTGCAGCTCGCGTTCAATGAAAAATAATTGAGAGCTCGTCTCCGAACAAGTAACGCAAGCCCCCCCCTCCCCGAGCTATAATCCCCGAAGTCCGCCCCCTCGGTACATTTGAAAATCAAGATAGCCGTGACGGTAAGACGCGGTATATCTAAACGATCTCACGAAAATAGTCTAAGTAGCAGACTGATTCACTATCAGTGTAAAAATAAACGATAGAATATTTCAGACTTAATGTTCATTTGAAATTTTTGATGAAATTGTTTTTTTCTTTTTTTTCAATAACGCTGGGGACTATTACGATATTTGAGGGAAAAAATACCGGGCGTCATTTTCAAATTAGCAGACAAGGGTGGAATCTTTCATAGGTCCTTCAACCGACCAAGGTTCCGACAAAGTTCCGACCAAAAGAGTGTTATGTACCGGGGGGGGGGGGTACTCCCTTGTACAAGTCTTATAGGTATGTGCCGCCCTAAAGAGTAGGGTTTTTGCGACGTTTTGGTCTGAAAACGGGTATACCCTTTGCCCATTTTGGTGAGGAATCGGGTATGTTTTTCGAGGGAACTACGGGAGTGTATTAACCTATTTCTCGTTTCAATTCCAAATGATGACACGAGTAAGAAAGAAAGAAAAATATGCGAATTCGAAATGGATTTTAAGAAATCTTTTATGTTGCTGCTCTAATCTAAGTAATGATGAGAATTTCTCAGAGGCCGGGGAACGGGTATGGATTTAAGAGGCCAGGTCCGCCTCGGTGTAATGTAAAGAATCCACTACTTGTGGCATTCTGGAAGTTGGTTTGCCCAGCGAAAACATAAAACGTAGAAAGTCGTCAACAGATAATGGAAAGAAAATTCTTACGGACTTCACGAGATTGAAAGAACCCATTCAGGGACCCTCTGAACTACGAAGGCGAGCGGTCTCTCCTCGCCCCGGGCTCCTCGCTCTTCGCTACGATGGACCTTTTGGCGGGAGAGGAGACTCCTGCGAATACAGACGTCTCTCCCCGTGAAACGTTCCTTTTAGCGAGGAAGCGAGGGGAGAAGGCTGGACTCGCAGGCTTCCTCTAAAGTGAATTGTCGTTTACGTTTTATGAGCTCAAGCCAGCTGTTTTTCATCAGCAGCAGTGAAGGACTTATTCTTTATTTTAGATTAGTTGTTGCTTTATAAAAATATACCCAATGTTGAGTTCCAGAACCCTTTTGTATCAAAATTTTTGCCATTAACTGTCACGGTCATCTTTAGAAATGTTTAACAGCATATGCAGCGTCAAATTGATATTAAAAGGTGCAAGTTTATAATTTTTATCACCACTTCTTGGTTTTAGTTCAGTTTGATACCGCTCTTACTGATCGTGTTTGAAAAGGTCAGGGAAAGTATTTATCAGGTCTAAAACGGAAGAGAACACTGAGTTTATTTGTTTATAAAACAACTGCGCAATTACTCGTTACACGACACGGAAAGGTCTTGAAATCCAGGGCGGAGTTATAGCGTCCGAGCGAGGCGAGCATTCTCCTATACCAAAGCACGTGAGACTCGCGTGCGATTCACTCAAAGATCGCGCTTGAAATACACAGCCGTTTCATTTGCCGCTCAGCTAGGGGGCCGTCCCTTGACTTTTAAGTGGGGTATAGGAAAAGACTTTTCTTACCCAAAGCAAATCACCCTTCCTCAAAAGTCAAATTGTTGGCCCCTTATGAATTGCTGTAACGGAAATACGAAACCCAAGATCCAAATAGCTAAATAGGCTCCTGCAAAAACTTGGTTTCTGTTGAGTCAATTTGTTCGGGCAAAAAATTTTCACGCCGTACATTGAGAAGAAACAATAACTAAATAGTATTATATTTATTGAACTTAGCTCCGCAACAAATTTTCAGGTTGAAACGCTAGTAACAATTTAAGCCAAACGCTGATTAAAAAGGACTGTACTGTAAACAGAAAATAAAATAAAAACATAACATTATTTTGAAACTTTTAAGACGATTGTTCTAATGTTTAAGACGGATGTACTTTTCTTTTTTTTCAGTTTAACTTCCTTTGGAGTTGCTTGATTTTGTCGTAATCTCTCTGGAAAACGGTAAATATTCATGCATTTTCATACGCGTGGAATAAAAATATTTGGACGGAATATTCCGAGCATTTTTCTAGAGTTGTTCAACTGAGTGTTTGGTGAAGCGAATTCGTCTCCATGTAGAGAGATCCAAAACCTTAAATTTCGAAGCTAACTCTTTGTCAATGAGTAACCTGAGATTTGGCCAGATTTACCAGCACTATGACGTTTCCACTGGCTTGATCGCGCTAAAATTGATCTCAAGTGGTGCTACGGTCATAGTTTGGGCGTAGCAGCTGAACAGAACGCATAATCTGATTGGCTATTGAAATGAACGGAAGTTAAAGAGCTTATTCCTGGCTTGGTTGTAACGAAAACTGTCGCGAATGAGAAGAGTTAAGCGGAGAGGAGAATTTTGCTGTCTGTTCTCAGGTTAAGTCCGAGCAATTCTCGGCGTTTTGACCGTTGAAGGTTGCAGGAAAATTGGTGCTCAGTCTCTTTCTAAGTTGTACTCAAGGGATCACGTGGTTTTAGTCTGATACGAACTGATTACAAGTTGGTGAACTGAAACGTCAAGCTTCTTGGGAGCTGTAGATGTTGCGTGAAACTGAAAAAAAAAATGAACCAGCAAGAGATGAGAATGAAATGGCACAACTTCGTTCCCATGGTTCTCTGCTACTCGTCTATTTTTCAGCGACGTTTTCATGGACGTCGCCGTTGTCGGATCGTTAGGTCCCTATTGTCTTGCATCTGGGGATACCTGGTATCGATGCAAAAAGACCTTGTACTTTTGCACTTATTCCCCGTCGGGTGTCCTGTGCGAGCTGTTGTAGGCCGCGAAAGTTGGAGCTAAAATCAAAAAACGAGGCAGGGGAAGAAAGAAAGGAAACGCTTAACAGTGCCGGATCCATACCTTGAGATAAGGAGGGGGCCCGATCATCCAGGATCTTTAGATAAGGGGGAGGGGGGTCTCCAAAAAAAAATTTTTTTTTCGGCCTCAGTTAGGTCTAAGAATAACAGGGGGGGCCGACCGGACCCCCTAGGCCCCTCCTCTGGATCCGCCACTGCTTAACGTCGGTTGGTAATGTCTGCGAAGCGCCGAGATCCCTCTGTTCCCCCCCCCAACCATCCACCCCCCACCCCCCTTCACAACGGACTCAACAAATTTCCTGAAGTGCGTTTCAAATTTCCTTTCATCCTGATTAACGAATCGACATGGGCTTTTTCGAGCCCCATCCTGGGGGGTACTCAAATCTTGGTACAAAGGTCGTCTGTGGCGCGGGCTAGTATAGGTAGCAGTGGCAAACGGATCTTTGCGCAGAGAAAACACGTTTTGGAAATAAAGTCGATTACCTATTTATCCGGAGTTTCATCTCTAATAAGTTCGGGAATTCGTTCAATCTTAGGTTTCCACTTTTGTTTCGACCAACTTCTCTCCCAGTAATTTCTCACTTCCGGGTCGTTCTTGTCCTGAAACAATTCCCTCAACTCTTTTAATAGTTCAAGCCTACGCTTTCCAACCTTCAAATGCGCATGCGTGTGACTTGCCAGAAGTATGCCCAAGACGAGAACGAGTAGAAGTGTAGCTTGTGCCTTGGATGATGAAATCATCTTCGTAGGTTTTTTTCTGAAAACAAAACAAGAAACTTAACTAACTGTTTAAACGTACTCTGAAGGCAATAGACCCTTACACGTCTTTTTTTTTAGTTAGGGAAAATTCATCAACCTCCGCGTTAGAAAGAGCGCCTTTGAGTTAATGAAATTGGCAAGTTCGACTGAAAGTGATTTGTTGAAAACTAACGAAGGTATGGCTATTTCTTGAAAACAAAACAGGAAAATTAAAATAGCAATTTATTTATTTTTCAGTTAGTGAAATTCGCGACAGATATAAGTTTATGTACGTAGTTCCGCACTTGGTCTCTTTGCCTCTTCGAACCAGCAAAGACATTACGCAGCTAGTGATTGTTTTCAGTTTTCACAGGGGTCGATCTTCGGACCTCTGTTTTTATTCTCTTGAAATTAACAGAAACCGCTTTGACTTTCAACTTGAAAAAGGGCTTAAATGCTACTCAGTAACTTTCATTTGAATAGTCAAACCACAGGAATTGATCCACTCCCAGAAGTTTTCGACCACCTTGTACAGCATGATAAATGGTACCAAAGGAAAGTACTGCTCAGTAGCTTTCATTTGAATGGTCACACTTTAGGATTTCGTCCACAGACTCAAAAGTTAGAACCACCTTGTTCAGCATAATAAACAGTACCACACGAGAGTACTGCTCAGTAGCTTTCATTTGAATGGTCACATCATGAAACTATATGAAAGCGTAAAGACTGTGATTTAGACCTCGATGTGTCATAAGAATTTTGACGAAATACTTCTTTTACTGAATACTTTTACAATTTCCTATGTTAGTTTTTGCTAATTTATATGTCATTTTGCAAGCCTGGTCTACATAGTTTTCGTTGTCGGTTATATACCAACCTTAACAATCTTTTTCCAAAGTGGGCGAGTTGTATAGCTTGATCGTAGAAAAATACAATCTTCGTTTGCCGGTTTCTACATTCACCCGCCCCAACTTAATTTTATATCTTTTTCCTACCGGAAAGGTGTTACTTGAAATAACATGTGCTTGCTTCAAGCTCAATTGATTTATTTTCATTTGTTCAAACAGATTCGGTCATTCTCGTTGTTTTGTTAAATAGTTTTTTTTTTCTTTCGGTCATGAACCAGCTGCCTAGGCAGTTTCTTTGTTTATTGAAGGAAACTAATTTCTTCCTGATATTAAATGCAATTTCCCTTCTAACTCAAAAAATACCTTCTTTGTTACCTTAGTAGAAGACTGATTCTTTATCAGTGGAAAAATAAATGATGGAATATTTCGGACTTAATGTTCATTTGCTCATCCGCCATAAAGATGAAATATTTCGCGTTTTCATGAAAAAGTTTTTTCATTTTCTTTAGAGTAACGCCGGGGACCATTTTGATTTACTTTAAGGAACATAATATTACCTTGTCCAAATTCAGTCTTGTGGCTTAAACAACGATGACGGCAAGGAGAACGAAAAAAAAAGGCAGTAGTTAAAGTAACAACTTTGCACGTATACCACGCTTTTTTTACATTTTTGGCGTCTCGTTGTACGCGTACAATGTGAAATTTCCCTAAGACAACGATTTTATTTTTCTGTTTCTAAACTTAGGTACACTTCTCAGTTAGAATTCTACTCCAGAAAAATTCGCCAACATTTGGCAATTGACCAAGATGGAACAGGAGCGTTGAAGTTTGAAACAGTGCGAATTCAATTGTTAACGTTTTCGCAGCCCGTCGCCGTAGTGGTTTGCAAGTTATTTCTGGTCTATTTTTATTTGGCTCTTTTGATCTCACCATACATATTCAAAGAAATAAAACGTGCATGTTATATACACGAAAACGTTTACTGGTAATACAAGGGGCGCAGAAATAGTGTGATAATATACTCACAAAAAAGTTGCACCTCTCAAAGCATACCCTGCCGAATACAGCAACCTCGCGTCGCTGGGACGTTTCGCGAGAGTGAAGTTTTATAGAAAGAATTGTCTATGAAATATCATAAGAGATTGTTAAAAAAATTTTCCTCCCGTGTATTAGATACGTTAGAAACTGTATCTATCCTTTGACATTTTGTCAGTGTACACCCCACTAACCAGAAAAGTCTAGAAACTTCTAGTTCTTTTTTTGCGTGTAATTCTTGCTTTATTTTGGGGGCAGAAATTGCCCTGTAAGGCAATTTGTTTCTGAAAAATTTTCCAGCTACTACAAGATTTTTGCAGACGCGAAAGCTAAATTTTCACTTACTCCATCACACGAGAAAATGTCTTTTTAGCGGAGATTACATAATTAGCGTCCATAAAAGAGCATTGCGACTAAAAAAAACAGTTTCTTAAGTCAGTTAAGTTGACGACATTGAGACCAAAAAGTTATTATCGATTTTCTATTGATTGACGTTTCAGATACAAGCAAGCTGTAGTTAAGTGGGAAATTAGAACAAAAAGTAACTGTTTGAAAACTTGGTCTTATTGCTGCGTCTCAAAGTATATCCGAGATTATATTTATTAGTTTACCACGCGTTTGGAGTGGCACTTTTCAATATTAACTGTGAGAAATTTTCATTTAGGAAATGAAAAAAGTCTTTTTATTCTCTGTATGTTTACTTATGAAATCTCAAGTATGAATTTCCTTGGTTTGTATTTGCAAAATAGAGTGCTTTATATATATTCAACCGTGAAATGTATATTATGGCGCTAAATTGATTAAGACTTTCAATGTTTGGCGTTAAACATTTTTATTAAAAGTTCAATTTGAAAAGGACGCAATTTACAAATTAGCCTGGTTGCATGTTTAACAGTCTAAAATGTTGAAGTTAAGTTAAGCGATGAATGGTGGCTGAATCATTGTGCTGAATTTAAGCTGCGATCAGACTTTGCGTTCATTAAAAAAGCAGAATTCTCTGGGAGAGAATGCTGAAACTATATTAGTGTGAGGACAAAGAAATTGGTCGCAAAAAACATATGGTCATTCTCAAGCTGATATTGCTCTATTATCACCACCGAATACTTGATGGCGCTGAAGTGAAAAATGCCTCGGCGATCTAAACTTCTTAGCTTAGTAAGGTCTAGCTAGGGAAAACTTATTCTCTTTGTCATATGCTTGACAAAGCTTTTATATTGTATTGTTATAACTTTCTTATAGCCATCATTTCGATTTTGAAACGTTTATGAAAACAGGCAGCTTTTCACTCGAAGACGACCGAGCCGTTATAGCGAAGAAACGCTACGTCTGTGGCATGCTCCAGGGGCACCCAACGAGAATTTAGTTCAAAACAACTTAAACACAGCATTGTTAAACGTATTTTAGTATGTAAATGGTAGATACAGGCATATTTTTATCCCCTAAAAATTTTTCATCTGTTCGGATTTCCTAGCTGAAAGTCTAGTGATCCGAAAATTATAGTTATCAACACTTATCTTTTCGAAAATTTCAGCCAGAAAAAGGGCTCCCGAAAGTTCTAGGTGACCTTTTTAGCGTAAAAATCCGTTAACAATGGGTAATTATACCATGTTGTAGATGTTCGAAAATCCTAGGAGAGGCAGGCAAGGAAGAAATTTTACAACAAATGTTCTGAAAACTCTAGATCTCAATCGACTTCCAAACAGATATTTTCCGAAAATTGACGTTGGATGCCCCTGACTGGCTCTCTACAAAGTAGTGTTACCGCATATTAACCGAAGAAATACAGTTCAAAGTAACAGACAAATTAACCTTATGTGGCACAAGTTTTCAACATTTCTTTAAAAAAAATACAGAAGAAAGCGGCAAGTAGCTTTGATTAATATATTTCCATAGATTCAGGAGGCTGAAGGCCCCAAAAGTTGGGTGATGTTGGGCAATGTTGCGGGGTGGGCCAAGTGATGCCGGTTTCAGAAGGGAACCCGACAGCGTCAAACTGTCAAACTTGGTGTATGGGGGAGCTTTTTTAAATTTGAGGGCTTCTACGCTGAATATTTCAGCCAGATGATAAACTCCGACATGCCCTTGCTTTAACGTTTTTTCTTTCATTATCGAGGACTGAAAATTTGACATATTGTTTACATTTACACTTCCAAGGAAGCTATTCGAGCAAAACGTGGCACTGTGAAACGCTTAGAAAACTTTTTTATCTGTGCATGTTTTTCATTCCTAGCTGAAGTTTTAAATATAAAGTGAATAAATCAACAAATAAATAACATTTTAATTAAAGATATAAATGTCTTCCTCACTTCTCTAAATCGTTCATCGATTTTTGGTAGACTGTAGAGTTTTTCTTTTCTTTTGAACTAATTTAGTTGAGGTAACTGTCCCCTTTTCAGACATTTTTCTTTCAGTTCTTCTTGGAATTTTTGTCTGCTATTTTTAGTGCGTTTGCAAGAAAGGACAAAAAAGAAACAGGCCATTTCCGAGTTCCAAAAACTGCCACTTTCAAAATGTGGCCTTAAAAGTGCAAAACTTTTCTTGTGAAAATGAGTTTTATTTGCATGAGAATAAAAAATTACTTTCATGTCAATGGCTCTGCACTTAGCCTCGCTTTCAAACAGAGGTTTGAAGGAGCTCGGAAATGACGTATTGTTATTTACGTTTGTATCTCTAATTCTACTTTTTGTGCCGGATGCACTCATTTTCACAAAGCTTTGTCTAAAAAATACTCGCAGTTCATTACTGTGTCTTTGTTACTGCGCGCTTTATAACAAACAAAAGAAACTGAAATGCAGTTGAAGATTTGACGTCATGACTTAGCCGGAACATTTTCTTCGTAAACTCATGAAGTAGGACATTTTTTCATGGCTAAAAAAAGGGGGAATAATATAATTAATTATTTTGGGGCGAAGAGATTTTCGAGAGAATGTTGTGTACAAAAGATAAGACTATTGCAATATCCCTTGTGGTTTTAAATACTTATTATTTTTAAACTAAATTTCCAGACGTAACCATTCTATTTCTTTACCTTTCTAATTAATCGATTCAGTAAAGAACTAGTGATTTAGGATTGTTCAGTTTACAGAAAGTTTTAGATGTTCGCAGTTACTTTAATTTTTTATTGGAGGAGAAAAAGCTGACAAATTATGACGTTAACACATTTATCGCGCTATAAATAATGCTTCGCTTTCTGTTCAGTACTCGGAAAGAGAGAGATCAATTAGTGAAGCGTGTCCTCTGTTTTTGTAAGTAAATAACTTAATAAGCCAATGATTTTAACAATTGATGTATTTGCTAACGCAATCGAACCATTTAATCCTCATTTTTCATCTAAAAGGAGTTTAAGGAGCCTGAAATAAAAATCGACTTTGAATAGATGTAATTGTGAATGTTCAGTTCCGAGAGAGCTTGGCAAAAGTGGGCGATTTGAGAGAAGTAGCTTGTGGTTTCATTATTGCTTCTTTAGTTTTATGTCTAGTTTTTGTCTTTTGTAAGACACGTTTTCAGTATTCATTGCTTTTAAAAGACACAAACCCAAAGTTACCAGTTCAAAGCCAGGACGGGCCGGCAGGCAGCTAAGACCTACGCCGGTTTAAAACTATACATAAACTTTTCACTGGCTTTCAAGGTAAGTGTGTCATATTTTTCCTACAGTATTTGAGTTATAATCAACATAAGAAAGGAAACGATGCGCTTGCGATTTACATCTTGCTTGTAAGTCACTTTTTCAACTCCTTTTCTATTAAATCCTTTCATAACTAAGAAAGCAAAACGAACTATTTTGTTAGTGGAGTAACTGTTCAAAGCCATGGCTTCGCGGGGGTCACCTTAAAATTCCAATGATTTATCTTAAATAAATTCATCTTTTTCTTTTTTAAATTGAGTTTAAAGTTGGTAAAATGATGCTTGAACTTCATGGAAAAGGGGATGTAAAAAAACTGAGGTTTCTTTGAGAGTTAAAGAACATTTTTCAAATTTATAGTTTACATAAACGAGGCTATTTTTGTTTTCGAATTGTTTCAAAAGGCAGAATATTCCAAAACATATTCTTAGAGAATGCAAATTCAAATGGCTCACGTAGAGCCTGGGTTGCCTGTGATAATTCTACACTAAAAATAAGAAAGATCTGTTTTAGCCCTAATAATGGGGCCTTTTCGGTGAGTAAACTACAGTCCTATTTGTGAGTTTCAGAAAACATTGTGACTGGACAATCTTCTTCCAAGTGTCCCAGTTTGAGAGTCCGCACTGAAAAAGAGACGAAATGAACGCGATAGTTTAGTTTGAAAGAACACAAATTTACTTTATAGGCTTTTTCACTGCCGCCGCCCTCAGGGTTCTCCTTGTTGTTGCTTAAGCACCATAATACTATTAACAATTAAAACTATTATTTTATCGTTTTAGAGACGAACGATGGTGACCTCAGAAACAACGAAATGTCACTCTTTCGTCATCTTTATAACTACCACAATGCTTTTCGGCGTGGTCAGTTGTCATTTTAGAGTTGGCCGTGAATTCAATCTATTACATCCGCACCCTTCACAAGAACAACAACTTCCGGTATTCAGAGAGAGGCTGCCTTCAAGAATTTTTCCAGAATGGTTTCGTACACCGGGCTTCAAAAATTTTAGAACAGTACAAACGAATGAGGAAGAAATGTAAGTATGATGTTGATGTTATTTCAGCCGCAAAGGTAAAACAGGCAGCGAAAACGTGCGACTTGTTTTGAAACATTGCTGCAAATTGAGTTGAATAGCGATGTTGCGCGTTTTACTATCCGTCTTGCAACAGATTAGGATGTAATAGGTTGCGAAAAAGTGTTGCGGAAAGTAGAGAGTTGTTCTACTTTTCGCTACAAAGTCTGTACATGTTGCGTGTTTTACCGGCTCAAGGTAAACTTGTTTTGCAACAAGTCAAGTTACTCCCGTGTAATTTTATCCAATCAGGAGTCAGTACTCACGCAACCTGCAATAACCTGATTTCTTGCAAGACAGGTTTGAATGAAGGCGGTAAAACGCACAACATCACTATTCAACTCATTTTGCATCAATGTTGCAAAACAAGTTGCACGTTTTTGTCGCCCGCTTTACTGTAGCTTGAGGGTATTTTGGTGGTAAATCAAATTGGTAACCAAAGAGTGATTGAATTATGTTGCCTGCTTTTTAACCACCTCAACAACATCCCACCATCCACTTACAAATTCTCCTCACTGATCATCATACACTTTCTCAAAGAACTAGTTGAGAGAATCTCTTCAAAGATAAAAGCGTCTTCCGTTGGGCGGTCACTGATGAACTGATACCGGCTGATGCCTTAAAATATGATCGATAATTTGCTGGATGTGATTGGCTGACTACTGTGACTTACAATGGCCGATTTTGGGATGGGCTGAGGGGGCCACGGCCACCTCTTTCCTTTTAAAATTTTCTATTACTTTTATAGAATTCCATCTCAGAAAAATAAAAAAGTATCTAGAATAGAGCTGTTAAGTGTCCCGGCCATCCCTTTCTGAATTTTCTGAATGCGCCCTGACTTGTGAAGGCTTTGTACTGTTTTGAGTTGTATTTGGTTATCTGCTATGAGTTCTGATAGGTCTGTAGTTCAATGCTCGTTCTTAATTGGTTGATTGCCTTAAACTTTGCTTGGTGATCTTGTAAGTGCCAATTAATTGTGCTCTGATTGGCTGACCGTTCTGAGATCTGAACGTTTCGTACTCTGATTAGTTTGTCGCTTTCAATTCTGATTGGCTGATTCGATTTGAGCTTTCACTGGTTAGCCACGTATTGTTCGGATTGTTGATCACTCTCATTCTGATTGCTAGATTAATTATTTTGACTTCGGATTGGTTGATTGCTTTGTGTTCTGATTCGTTGACAGCTTTAAGCTGTTATTGGTCAAGTCCTAGTTGGAGTTCGGAGTGATTAACTGCTGACTGACCACTATGATTTGACTCTGCTTAGTTTTACCGTCTAAATAAAAGACATTTTTTCTAACCGTCATTGTCGGTGGCTGAACTTTCTACCACACAACGTTTTCAATAAAAATTGGTAGTGTTTAAATGTGTTTTTCTGGTTTTCTCTATTTTTTTGGCAGAGATAACAGTTCACCTAAAGAAGAAGAAAGAGTCTTTCATGACGTTCGTCCCGGTTTCCTCAAACGGTAATCCATATCATTACCTAGCAAACCATGAATCTCTGCCATACCTCCGAATCAGTCAGTGGTCCCCCTTTAAAACCATTTCTATATGCTTTTCTTAAATCAGTTTTCGATCCAGAAAAAGACGAAGGACTCTCTTCCACCCTGACAGCTTAAAATTTAGTGTGTATTCATTACAGAGCTCTGCTAGTATTTGTCTAGAGATTAAGAGATCTTAAGATGATTTTATTTCAACATGAAACAATAATTCAAGACAAAAAAGAAGATTACCCCTCTCCCATTAAATTCACTACAGAAAGTCCTTTTTTTGACACATATGGCTTCCCGGATAGATATAAGTGTGGGTCCCTTCACAGAGTGCTGTGGTCTTGTATATTGCGTGCTTACTCCTCCTATCCAAAGTGACTGATCCTGCTTTGCAATGTGACTAAGTCTCGCACCATTTAACCGGGAACCGGAGGCCGAGAGACTCGATCAAAACTGACTTTGCCTTGAAAAAATTAAAGGGCTATGTCTTGCGCCGTACGCTATCGTTTTACAAAGCTAAAAAAATTCCAAAAATAATGGTCCATTATTATTCAGATTTAAGGCTTCATATAGGCATTGAAACTGTTTCCAGTTGTCTGTTGCAACAGACGACAGGGATAGGCTAGACTGCTTGCAGTCCGCCTATTCTCTCAAAATCCGTCAAGTTCTTATCTCAACCAGCGCGACTGCAAACCAGGACGTTACGTTACAATAAGGGATTAGGACCAGACGAGAAAAGACGTGCAGTAACTTTGCAAAGAAAAGTAAGAGACTGCTCGCAGTCTATGGATAGGCATGGATTAAAACTTGAAAAAAAAATTAGGCTAACTTGCAAAAATCAGCAAAAAATTAGTATGGTTAAAGCTCATGTCAACTGTGTGATGTTCTCCATCTTCAGGAGGAAGGCTCTTTCGCGGGTACCTGTCTCACCAGGGTCTCCAAATGAGATTTTTAAGAGTTGGGAAGAAGCGGTTCAGGAAGTTAACGCAAAAAAGAACCGTGTAGCACCTTCTTAAGACGTCTTGGTTAGTTACCCCTTGATTTCTTTACCACAATTTAAGTACTTTAAATAATAGTAGCTGGTTGCACATGAAAACTTAACGTCTTATGGGCATCGACTCGTTTCTTTGCCCCCCAAATGCTATTTAGAAAGCCGCAGGTCCTCTTGTGTGGGGGAGGGGGTGTGCACCCCTTACACCCTCCCCCTAGATCCGTCCCTGTTACATAGCTTTGTTTCTTTTTCATTGTTTCCTCTCAATAGCATATATTAATTTGCCTTTATCTCTTATTTGGTGTAAGGAAAACAACTACAGATTACAAATTACGAAAGGAAAGCCTTCGCGATCCATGACAGAGAAACGGACAAGAAAAATCACGGAGCAAAATAATCTAATCAAGTCTATCGATTGAAGCTATAGGCTTTAAAAATAATGGAAATATATAGATGATGATAATAGTAAAAACAGTAATAATGATAAAATAATAATAATAATAATAAAATCAAATATGTATAAGAAGAAATACATTAATTAGAATAAAATTTATTAAACCATTTCTTGAGTATACTTCTTGAAAATGTATGTCATCAAGATGGTTGCAGTTTGTGCGACTTCGTTCTACATGGGCTTGGAGTCTTGAAAGAACAATATCTGCCATGTGATTCGCACACGCAAACACACACTAGAATAGGCACTAGCCATTACATAACACTAGCCCTTATATAACTAAAAAAAGAGTATAGTTTAATGTATTTAATAGAATTTTTACTAGTGTAATATAGTGGCAGGTGTAGCCATTGTTTTAGAGCCTGAAAACAATGAGTAGACTTGCAAATTACACTTTATTACACCAATTTATTAGGGAGACCCCAGTATAGCTCACTTTTTCGTGTTTTTCAGATAGTTTTGTTTTCCCTTAAAGAGGAGTGTTTCGTACTTCACAAGCCACGCAAGGCTTCATTTAATATCAACAACGTCCGTCGCCAGCTTTGAAGGCTAACGTTATGTAATTGGCGTGCAAGCTGAAAAAAAAAGGAATTTTTTTTTCACTTGAAATGTTCAGTAGTTGTTTGGACTTTGATTGTGTCACAGATAAACAAACGATCGTGTCAATAGAGCAAATACCCGGAATACAGACATATCTATCAGTTGTAAGTTACTCAAGTTCGTTATTTTCGAGTTTTTTGAGTGGCGGTGTCTATACTTTGGTTTTTGGGGTGTGGTTGGAAAAATGTGGCGATTACGTCAAAAGCCATTGATTTGCAAGGCTTCAAGATTATTAATGTAAAGATGGGGCGGAATATCAATTCGGATTTGAACATATAAAATGGGCTCGCTACATGCTGAAAAATCCAAAACTCCGACGAAAAAATAAAACCGCTTTTTGCTGATGTCACTTAAAATAATTTTTTTTTCGCTTTTGACAGACGAGATATGAATATGCATCCACAGGCACCCTAACTCTCTATGTGAGTGTTTGTAAATACGTCCAGTAATACTGAGTAACATTTCATAGATTTCATATGGAAGGATTGAGACGTAGGAATTTGAAAAAAAAATCGTCAGTTTTTCTATAATGTTTGCTATATTTTGTTCTTTCGCTTTTTAAAATTATTTAGGTTGGTTTTGCGATCCTGTGTTATCCATCGATTGATAAAAAGAACTAATGAAGGTTTTCGCAGTTTCCAACATGAATTTTACTGTAATTCATGGGCTCTTCGTAGATCCTACCAAGCGTCTAGGCTTGGGATGCCTGTGTAACAACATGCCAGTTTTATGTTTTTCGATACGTGGGATAAGAATAAATTAACCCATTCGCCCCTGAACCGCCCGTAACCGCCCGTGCGGATCCAGGTCCTTTCTTCCCTTTGTGACGTCATCAGTTTTAATGGTCAAGGACAACTTTCTTCGCTAACTTGTGCAGAGTGAAGAGATCTTTCAAACCATACCAGAATGAGCACAATTCAGTTAAGGAAACCGGAGAAAGAAGCAAAAAACCACGTGACAAGGACCTGAAAATCTCCATGAAAATCTTGTTCCATTACCCACCTACCTTTCCTTTCACCTAATCCTAAGATCCTAAAAGCTTTCCCAAAAACTCTTCCCACCAAAATGAAGCCTACTAAATGCCCAGCAAGAGAAAAAAAAATGAGGCAAGAAAAGCGAAAAAAGAAGGGTGGAGAGAAAGAGTCACCCAAAAACTTTGCTTTCTGCGCATGCCCGAACTTCGCAAGCTCATATTTTGCATCTGGATCAGAAGGCCGCTAAGTGTACGACCTGTAAACCGGTTTGTGGTAAGTTTTAGCTCTTTATAGCACGACAGGAGGGTCTCAATGGGGTTAACCGATAGGCGTAAAACGGCCAAAAATTTAGCCGATAGCCGTAAAAATTGAAAAATTTTAACCGTTAGCCGTAAATAGGGTAAAAAAAGAGTTAACCGTAAAAGAAGGTGTTTCCTAGATTTGCTACTTTTAAGGAAGGTACTAAACTCACTTATGGTTCCGTTTTTTATTTCTCGGCTAGTGTGATTCTGTACGCACGTTAGGCGAAGCGCCTTAACCAAGACCTAGGCTCCATTTCCGGCGCCCCCTCGGGGAACTAATTTTTTCCATAGCGAAAGTGTGCTTCTTGCTTTGCAATTTTCCGGAGGTCATGCCCTCGAAACACTAATGAAACAACACGAAGAGATGTCACTGTTTGTAAAACACGTTGCCAATAAACAACATTTCCCTGGTTTTCTCTGACGCTACGGTAGACATTGCCATGCCTAGTCCCTGTACGGCGTCTTCCCACGCAATCTCGGTCAAGGCATTTCGGTGGCGAACTCGCTCGGACCACGTGACCCGAAACGCATTAGCCGCGCGGAATAATGCGGCCTACGGACAAGGGCAGACAGTCGTTCCGTACAGTCCTTCACTATCATTAAAAACACTGGACACGGGAATTTTGTTATTGGCCGTTTTCACACTAGAGCTAGAAATGGATAATCCGTCTGAGACTAGCCTGTGTACAGTTGCGCCCTCCCCACAGACACCCCTTCTCCGAAATTTTCTGAGTAGAAGGGGCGGCTGTACAGGCTAGCTGGAACAGATAATCCCGTCTTCAAAAGTCAGGCAGATTGTTCATTCAAAATTAAAACTATTCCATTTTCAAATTAAGACGTATTACCTACCTGACGCGAATCATCAAACGGATGACCCGTCTCACACGAATAATCCTTTTCTAGTGTGAAAACGGCGATTTCTGTTATAATGAACGTCGCGCCCCGGCCTTGAGTTGGGGGTTCACAAAGATTATTTTAAATTGACTATTGACTTTTCTAAGTGTAAAATAATATTAGAAGTGGAATACTTTATAAAAAGTATGATCTATCAAATGTTAAAATTTTTCAAAAGAACAGCTTATTTCATCCCGAGATGATCCGAAAACCTTTATTCAAAAAAATACAGGTTAATTAATATTTAATTTTTTAAAACAAAAGAAATTAATTTTTAACTTTTTCGTTAACCGTAACTGAAAAAAATTAACCGATAGCCGTAAAAGAGCCAAAATTTTAGCCGATAGCCGTAAAGGCCACCACCCCATTGAGACCCTCCGACAGTGACCAGAAAACCACTCGACTAGCTTCAAAACGCGTTTTTCGGCAAAATCTCCAGGAGCGAATGGGTTAAATAAAAAACTTTAAAAATCCGGTAAATTAACTGTAAAGAAGGCTTTTATACCTCTGTAATACTGTTCACTTTTCTTGGCAACTCCCCACCTCCTCACCTCACCCCTCCCCCGGCGGCTCCCCAAGTTTTGACCGAGTGGAGCTTGGGACCAGAGGAAACCAAGATGGCGCCTGATAATGGCGCCTTTTTAGTTCAACTTCAAATCTAATCGGAATGCGCAAGGATTCTGCAAGAACGCGGCTTGGTCTTTCAGTTCAGTGGTTTATTAACTTCTGGATCATTTAACTGTGATGAAAGGAAAGTACTTTATTTTGAACAAACGGGCTCAGATCTGTGTACAAACCCTGGTCAATGATGACAAAGCACTGATCTTGCACTGGATGGAGAATTTTGATCAAAGTACAGGTAAGATGTAACGCTTTAAGCTTACAAGTAAATTTTAGAGCTAGCGAAACTTCATAGTAGTAGCTTAGCGAAGAATTTTAATTTATGTCCTGTCAGAACTGCTTGGGCTATTAAAGAGGGGTCAGCTAGGGACGGGTGGGTAGTCAAAATGTTGCTGTGTTGGTGTATAGACCTGCCAAGTGTCACGCCTAAGGCGTGATTGTCACGCCTGCGGATCGAAAACTTGGATCTCACGCCTACTCACGCCTGTGTTCCGATTTGTCACGCCTGGTAGAAAAGTTTGAGCCATTACAGCATTAACTGACACATTTTGAAAAATACATTAATTACTTAAACAAAGCAGAACCAAAGAGAGAAAAGAAAAGTCTATGTGGATGATCGACTTTCTCCGAATTCTCTTTTTTTAGTAGGGAAGTCAATGTTCCTTTGTGTTCCTGTGTTCCTGTTAGACAGAACTCTCCGTAACATATTTGGAAGTCTTCGGAATGTCTTTGGACATCTTTGGATATTATCGGACCCCTGCGAAAAATCTTGGCACTCTTAAGATAAAAAATGTTAGGCCTATAAATGTAAAAAGGTTGGCAGGTATAGGTGTACTGTACATTTTTTTTAAGTCACGTGCCCAATTTCGTAGCTAGTGCCGGCAGAAATGGAAAGCTACAGAGTGATTAATTTTTTCTCCATTTTTGTGGTCTTCATCGTGTTACCCCTAACAGTGACCAGAATCTAATTTTTCCTCATGATAGCCTTCATAAAGGGTCAATTTCTAGAATGGTCCCTTCGACGTTTTTTTGAACTTTTACAGTCAAAGCTCTGTTAGCAGCCCTCTATTAAGCTGTCACTCTGTATTAAGCGGTCACCTATCAATTTTCCGAAATTTCCTTCCCATATAATTTTTTGGTAAAAATTGACCTCTATTCAACGGCCACCTCTATGAAGCAGAGACGTTCACTGTTTGGATTCCCCAAATGGCTAATTTTATTGTAATTTACCTCCGTCAAATAGTCACCTTGTTACATAAAAATCACTAAATGGCATATTTTTAATCACAAAGAACTCTCGCAGGCACTGAGCAAAGTCGGTGACTTGCTTCACCAAATTTAGTCTGCTACACAGCCTTCTTTAGTGTCGTCACGCAACGCTCCTTCCCACTAACGGCTGCTGAAAACCGAACTACATTCCTTTCCCTTTGTGTTTGTGGTCTAACGAACAAACCAATCATGTACAAGAAATTTGACAATACGTGAGCCGCAGGGCATTAGGAAGCGAGCACGCTTCTCAGTTTTCGACAAATCAATCAATCTTCGCTGAATTTAGACGGGCTCTGTGTTTTCAAGCAACGAAAAGGTTAATTTGCAAAAAAGTTTGTTTTAAGCGGTCAAGAAAGTTCCAAGTGAAAAGAAGGTTTGATAGGCCTAGAAAACTTTTACCAGGATCGGTTGGTTTGTCATTTAACGTGCGTATGTGCTGAAATGTAGTGAAGAATTTAATGCACCGGATGTGCTCACTGTGTTCTGTGAAGACTAAACTCTCAAGGGTACTGAGTCAAAAAGCAATCTTATAAATTATCGATGAGCGATTTCCCAAAACTATACCTGGCAACTTTATGAACACATCCATGTTGTGAATCGTAATTTGCTCGACTTTCTTGCTGTTGCTGCTTCAGCTTACCTCCTAAATTTTGAATAGGACTCGACTACGACAACACTGTAGTTAATTGCTTGTTTTCACGCGACGGTTTTGATTATTCTGTCGTTCACACATGGGGCAACGATAAAAGCAAAGCTGTGATTGGAGGAGTCACAGTACCGCCAAGGTGGCGCGAACACTTTCCAGAAAATGGGAACTGAATTATAATTGGCTAATCACGGGAAAGGAATGTAGTTCGGTTTTCAGCAGCCGTTAGTGGGGAGGAGTGTTGCGTGACGACACTAAAAACGGCTGTGTAGCAGACTACACCAAATTAGGCAACCATAACTGAATTTCTCTCTTCAGGTTGAATGAAGTTTTAAAATTTGCTGATGATGTGCTGGATTGTAAAGACACACTCCCTTATGAACAACATTACTGTAAACATTAAACTTTGTTGTTTACGGCATGAACTCCTCAGAACATCCAATAATGTTGTTGTAAATAGGATAATCAATTTTGCCCTCTAGGCCAATTTCTGCCACATTATGGGTTTAATTTTAGTGGTCACCTCACTAATTCCCGAGGGTGACGGTATACCTGCCAACTCTCACGCCTTAGGCGTGAGTCTCACGCCTGCGGATTGAAAACTTCGATCTCACGCCGGCTCACGCCTGCGGGCCAATTTCTCACGCCTGATTGAAAAATGTGAGTTGTTGCCGTCCTGCTTGACACAATTTCCAAAAATATGTTAACTCAGATCCATGTAAGGAACGAAAACTATGTGTAAAATGAATAAATGACAATACCTTCCTCGCGATCTCTGATTTTTGAAGTGAAAAGCACTGGGAGAGAGCTCGCCTTTGGCAGACTTCGGATGTCTTCGGAAGACTTCGGACGTCTTCGGACTTCTTCGGGAATCTTCGGAAATGATCGTGTCGTCTTCAAAAATCCCAGCACTCCCAGGATAAAAAAAATCTCACGCTTATATCTCAGAAAAAGTTGGCAGGTATATGACGGCTTAATAGAGGTTTGACTGCATGGACCTGTTAGTGAGATCTGTTGACACATTTTACAAAATACAAATTACAGCAGAGAAGTGGACAAGTCTCTGCTTTAATTTGTATTTTGTTTCCATTTTTCCATTTATCAATATTTTCTTAATGCTCACTTCTCCTTCTCCCCTCTTGTTCCCTTTCTTTGTTTGTTGCCATAATTTACTATCACTGCAGTGGAAACTCTGTGGGGACACCCTTGGGACGTGAAAAAAGCTTCCATTTCTAGAGCTGGCCATTTACAAGAATGGTTCTCAGTATGGGAGCTTGCCTGACAACCAATAAGGATAGAAAATGCAAAAAAACTGTTAGTTAGTGTTTGGCTTTAGTGTTGCTCTGACAATGTTGTAATTCAGTCACAAACATAAAATTCAAGTGGTGTTTTGAAGTGTAACTGGTGTGTATACAAAGAAAAAAAAACACCAAGGCTGACATAAATTCATTGTGACGAACAGTGTTATAAAGTTGACTTAATAAGATTCTATTTGCTCAGGTGTTTCAGCTTACGGGAGCTTAAAACAAAGCCAAAATCTAACTCATAAACCCTGAAAGTGTCCACAGCTGCCTGGCACAGAGATTGTCCGCTTATGGGAATGTAAAAATACAGAGTTTTTATGGGAGTTGAAACATGGTTTTTTGAAGGCAGCCATAAGTAGAACTGTTCACTTAAGAGAGTGTCCGTTTCCACTGTATTTCTATTATTCCGGTGAACTTATGCGTCCCGGCCCCCTTTCCCTATGGAACTCCCTTGTCTCCTTTCATCCTTCCCCATGTGTCTTTTGTTTCTGTTATTCTTTTTGCCTATGCTTTTATCTCTGTGTATGCCTCTCACATTGTTCCCTTGCATTCTCTTGTAGCCATTATTTTCCTTCAACAGCTTGTACCTAAAACTCCCTGCTTTCTCTAGTAAACCCCTTCAGATTTCCTGCCCCCTTTTTGCTCTTCTTACCTGGCTTTGTTGTTTCCATTAATATACACCCATTTCAATTAAGGTTGCTTCAGAGAAGAATGATGCGTGATCCATGTTTCATAGCCCACAGTGGATTATTGTAGCATTAGTCTAGTAAATTATGTGCGCGCAACGAGCCTAGAAACCTAGAAAGCAAATGCTGGTGACGCTTCTAAGCTATGTCAGCGGAACGTTAAGACAATGAATTTCAAAACACTGAATCCTAGGCTTTCTAATTTAAGACAGTGATTTGTGGTTAGGGTTTTCTCTGTGGTAATATCCAAATGTAGCAAATTGTCAAAGAATTTGCTTGGCTCGTGCACGTGGGAATTTTGGATGGAGTTTAAAAAAATCAAGTTCAAGATGTTTGTTGAACTACAACAAATAACTTAACATTACGCGTTTATCTATTTTTGAGGCAATTTTTTTTAAAACTGGTTGAAAAAAGAATAGTGTTGATTTGCTTTATTGAAATAACCAGCATTCTGGCCCGTCCAAAAACTTAGCTTAATCAGGCGGTAAAACCCTATTCATTTAATGCTGTTAAAAGAAGAGGCTTCTAATTTCTTAAAAATGAAATTCTTAAGCTCGCTCATGCTTAAGAATTTTAGCAGCCGTTTGACTTGGAAGCTCTCTTGAACGCCTTTTCACAAAATTTTTAGTAGCTAGAATATTTGTAGTCTCCACAGAAATATGGGTGGTGTGCGACAAAGGCAGACTGCAGACTTGCAGACTGGCAGGTAAATGAGGCACATGTTCTTGTGAAATACTCTAACAGGAATCTGTTATAGAATTTCACAATAATGTGAACCTGGTTTACCTGCCAGTCTGCAAGTCTGCAGTCTGCATTTGTTGCACACTGCAATATGGGTGGGGGTAAGTTTCACAACATGTAAAACTTATGGGGGGTCATTTCTATATAAAAAGCTAGGATGAATTTGGGGATTGGTTTGGAAATGTTCTAATCTTTCTCAAGAGCATACTCTTTGTATTTAAAGGAGCTGTGTCACGAAATTTAGCCAAATTAAGAAATTACAAAATGCCTGTCAAATTAAGAGAAACCTATAAATAACTGCTTAAAACTTTAAAGGAAGGTTCAAATAACATAACAGGAACAACAGATGTCACGGATGGGCAAAACTGAAGAAGATTGAAACAGATTAAAATTAGGATTTTTGAAAACTGTTCAGCCTAACAGTTTTTCAAAGTTGACCCCTGCTGCTTGCAACGTCAAAAATAATGCTCAGGAGGCACATTATTTTATTTGTCTCGGATCTCTGATTTTGTCATTTACATGTAATTTCTTTGCTTACTTCAAGTCCCATAGCGATTGAAAAAGCGATTGAAGGCGAGTAATTGGCAAAATGAAACAAAATGAACTGGACTGCCGTGACACAGCCCCTTTAACTCTTGTAAATTGCATTTATCTACATTTTAAATGTCCACTTAGAAGCTTATAAACATTTTTTTTTTGTCTCTGCACAAAGAAGATTATATCTTAAGGAACTTTTGCTGTTGGTGTTAACAGAACTTTTTATTATACAACATGAATATTGTTAAAATATTACTATCTTGCCTAATTTTAGGTGCGACATCCAAGGTCAACATGGAATATCCTCACAAAGGGTACATCTATGTCCAAAGGTACTTAACTGTCAATTAACAGAGTTAGTTAAACTGAAATCAAATTTGACCTGAATCAGTAATCATTATTAATTATTACTGAAAAAAATGAGGCTGAGTAAGATGTGAAGAATTATGCAGGTCAAGGTGTATGTTATCCACTGAGGCTGAAGGCCACATCCTGCGAGATCTGCATCCTGATGGACTGACTGGCCTACTGATTGGCATGCTGACAGACTGACTGACCCACTGACTGACATACTTACTGACTGACATCCTTACATGCTGATTGACTGACAGGTAGAATGACTGACATGTGGACTTGACATGTGGACAGACTGACTGACCTAGTGACTGGCATGCTGATGGACTGACTGACGTACTCACTGACTGTTTGACTGGCTGACTGACTGACTGACTTACTGACCAACTGACTGACTTACTGATTGACTAACTATTCTGACCTACTGATTGACTGTTCAACTGGCTGACTCACTGACTGACTGACTGACTTGCTGACTGACATACTTACATGCTGAGTGACTGATTAACTGACATGCAGAATTACAGATGGTCTTTCTGAGATAGTCATGGGCAGATTAGTTGATTGTTGCTGAAATTGCAAGCTAACTTTCTGACTATTTGAGTCTTGCCAGTTCTCTTGCACTGTTTTCTGACCGACTGATGATGAAAGAGATGTGGTTGACTTTTTGATTACCTGTTCAGACTTACAATCATGACTGAATCAATACAGGGTAAGGGTGTGATTATGGACTAACTAATCGGCTGACTGGGTTAGTCACTGGCTAACTGACTGACTGACTGTCTGGAGAATTGGCCACCTGACTCTATTGATTGAGGGCTCACTGGAAGGCGTAACAACCAATTCACTGCCTGGATGTTTTCATAGGCAGTATAATTATTCTATTGGACTATTTAAACTGAAACTAAGGATGCACTTGC
Source organism: Porites lobata (assembly GCA_942486035.1). Lineage (NCBI taxonomy): Eukaryota > Metazoa > Cnidaria > Anthozoa > Scleractinia > Poritidae > Porites > Porites lobata. Next base: position 3,149,044 of record CALNXK010000045.1, read on the forward strand.
TGACTGTACTGTCTGGGGTCTATTCAGCTGACCCGCTGACTGAATGACTTGGTATTAACTGACTGACTGTCTTTAGACTTGATGACTTAACTCCTCAACTCACTGACTGTTTGAGTTTACTGTGTGGTGTCTGACAACCTAATGCACTGACTGAGTGATGTCGAGTGGACTTCCTGACTGTCCAAGGACTTACTGACCATAACAGGTGACTGAATGATGTGGAACTGCCTTGTGGACTGTTTTAGGGCTTACTTAAGCTCATTCATTGTCCCACTGACTCTACTTTTTGGCGGCTGACTGGCTGACTGTCTAACTCTTTGACTCGATGAATGACTTACTAGGCTGACAGGGTGACTGAATGATGTAGAACTGATTTGTAGACTGTTTGAGGGCTTACTTAAGCTCATTCATTGTGACTTACTGAAGGACTGACAGGCTGACTCTACTGTCGGGGGCTGACTGAATTTAGGACTGTCTTTGGAATTAAAGGCCTTTTCTTTGACTCAATGAATGACTCGTGGGCTGACCCTACTCTCTTGGTTTAAACTAATCTGGGGTGTTCACCCAAATCATGTTCTAAATTTTTCAAAATTCGAAATTCGGAAGCAAAATTATTTCAGATTTTGTTTGAACTGTGGTTATTGATGGTCTACCGGATTACCAAATGGAGAGAATCAGCTGATATAGAGAAAATAGAATATTCTTCTCTGACTCAGGAGAGGAAAGCTAAACTCAGTGCTTTTAGTCCATGACAAACAAATGTGTTTTATAGTGAAGGATACAGAAGTTTCAGTTTTAACTTGAAGAAATGTTCCCTTTGCATATTGTTGATGTGAATTTTATATCAGTTTAGTTTTAACATTATGAGCTGACGTCAACGATGTATGATAGTTTCAGGCATTCCATTTTTCCTTTGTTGTTAATTGCCTTAACATGATGAATTTGTAAATGTACGAAGATATTAGTATTGTACATATTAAAAATTTGACCATGGATTGCAATTGGAAAATAAGGGCATTCGGGATGTCGCCTCTTTCGGGGGCTCTACCAGGGTTGTCAAAAGTAGCCAGCTGCCGGCAAAAATTTCCACCTACTAACTTGGTTAGTATCGGCTGGCTACTCTGCTTGGCATTTCTTTATGGATGGTGTTTTTTAAATAAAATATCCCTGGACTGGTGGCTTACTTTGACAACTCAGCCGTCTACTTCAAAACTTTCTGACAACCCTGCTCACCATTTTCAGGATTTATTAAAAGTCAGAAACTTTTGACGTTACTTTCAGGGGGTCGTAACTTTCAGGGGTCATAACTTTCGGGGGTTCCCTACTATGGAAACTTTATGGTAATGAAATTAGGATGACTGATGTTTTATTTTTGCATTTTATTGGTGCCTTCATAGTCGTATTTCCATAGTATTGTTACTGCACCTAACAATATTATTACATGTTCTTTAGTATTTATTTACTGAAAATGTCCAGTGGAAGACGCAGGGTAATGGCATTTCTGAGAATCTAAATTTAAAAATTTTTCTGCCCCTTCTGACCCCCTGTTTGTACACCTGCAAAATCTCACACATGTCCCAGGGGATCAAATTTGACCTGAATCAGTAATCATGTACATTAAGTAAGGATAAAAAAATAGAACCGCTCTATTTTATTGTATTTTAAATTAAGATAGTTATAACTTGTTGCTTACATTGATTTGTGTTCTTTTGCAGGTCAGATGGATATGCCACAAACAGACTGGAACAAGTCTTCAACATTTAGGATTTTAGAGGTTATCTTGAGTACCATGTAAGTGCTGTATATCATACTTTGTAATCCAGCTCTTGAGTGAACCAGATAAACAGAACGTGGCTGGCTTGTTCAGAAGACAACTTATAATCTAACGCTTCTGTTCAGTTGGATCACAGTGTTATAGATTTAAGCTAAGTTCTGCCACAGTTTAAGCAGTTTTACATCATTTCTATGTGTCAAATTTTTGCACAGTCATTGCAAAAATTTAAAATCATTAATCGTCAATCACCCAATTAAATGGGAAACTTTCAAACAAAGTCCAGAATCACACTATCAACAACATTAATTTACTGAAAGTCTGGCAGAACAAAGGAAAGTACCAGGCTAATTCACCCAACAAAAAGTTAAACTTTTGCAAGTCACTGCAGTACACTGATGTGCATTGAAGTTTCTTATAATCATTCAGTCAAATTAATTTCTTTTTCAACACAGCTTAAATATGCTAAAATATTTTACACCAATGAAAGGTTTCAAATTAAAGATAACAACACAACAGCAAGCCAAGAATTAAAGTTTGTTTATAAAAGGAAAACCTGCAACTCAAACAGGTGACCTCAACTCAGCATCTCAGAAATTGAAAACATTCGTTGAAATAAGCATTTCATCAAAGTTTAGACAGGCTTGTTTTGTCTCAAAAACATTATTTAGAAGTGTAGCCAGGTGAAAGTTCAAATTTTTGACCAAAATCATGGGTTAACCCCTTTTGCAAAAATGCAAATTTTTCGACTTTTTGAAAATGACCTTTTTATAGTTTAGAAAGGCTGGTTTTCTCTCTAAAACATTATTTAGAAGTATAACCAGGTGTTTTCTCTATAAAAACAAACATGCATGAAAGTTAAAATTTTTGACCAAAATCATGGGTTAACCCCTTTCCAAAAATGAAAATTTTTCGACTTTTTTTAAAATGACCTTTTTATAGTTTAGAAAGGTTCGTTTTGTCTCTAAAACATTATTTAGAAGTATTCCAATGTGTTTTCTCTATAAAAAAAGAGATGTATGAAAGTTCAAATTTTTGACCAAAATCATGGGTTAACCCCTTTGCAAAAGTGGAAATTTTTTGACTTTTTGAAAATGACCTTTTTATAGTTTAAAAAGGCTGGTTTTCTCTCTAAAACATTATTAAAAAGTATAGCCAGGTGTTTTTTGAAGAGAAACAGAGATGCATGAAAGTTCAAATTTTTGACCAAAATCATGGGTTAACCCCTTTGCAAAATGCAAATTTTTGGACTTTTTGAAAATGACCTTTTTATAGTTTAGAAAGGCTGGTTTTCTCTGTAAAACATTATTTAGAAGTATTCCCAGGTGTTTTCTCTATAAAAACAAACATGCATGAAAGTTCAAATTTTTGAATAAAATCATGGGTTAACCCCTTTGCAAAAATGCAAATTTTTCGACTTTTTGAAAATGACCTTTTTATAGTTTAGAAAGGCTGGTTTTGTCTCTAAAACATTATTTAGAAGTATTCCAATGTGTTTTCTCTATAAAAAAAAGAGATGCATGAAAGTTCAAATTTTTGACCAAAATCATGGGTTAATAACCCCTTTGCAAAAATGGAAATTTTTTGACTTTTTGAAAATGACCTTTTTATAGTTTAAAAACGCTGGTTTTCTCTGTAAAACATTATTAAAAAGTATAGCCAGGTGTTTTTTGAAGAGAAACAGAGATGCATGAAAGTTCAAATTTTTGACCAAAATCCTGGTTTAACTCCTTTGCAAAAATGCAAATCTTTCGACTTTTTGAAAATGACTTTTTTATAGTTTAGAAAGGCCGGTTTTCTCTCTAAAACATTCTTTAGAAGTATTCCAAAGTGTTTTCTCTTTAAAAAGAGACATGCATGAAAGTTCAAATTTTTAACCAAAATCATAGGTTAACCCCTTTGCAAAAATGCAAATTTTTTGACTTTTTGAAAATGACCTTTTTATAGTTTAAAAAGGCTGGTTTTCTCTGTAAAACATTATTAAAAAGTATAGCCAGGTGTTTTTTGAAGAGAAACAGAGATGCATGAAAGTTCAAATTTTTGACCAAAGTCCTGGTTTAACTCCTTTGCAAAAATGCAAATTTTTGGACTTTTTGAAAATGACTTTTTTATAGTTTAGAAAGGACGGTTTTCTCTCTAAAACATTATTTAGAAGTATTCCAAAGTGTTTTCTCTATAAAAACAAACATGCATGAAAGTTCAAATTTTTGACCAAAATCATGGGATTAGCCCTTTGCAAAAATGCAAATTTTTCGACTTTTTAAAAATGACCTTTTCATAGTTTAGAAAGGTTGGTTTTGTCTCTAAAACATTATTTAGAAGTATTCCAAAGTGTTTTCTCTATAAAAACAGACATGCATGAAAGTTCAAATTTTTAACCAAAATCATGGGTTAACCCCTTTGGAAAAATGCAAATCTTTTGACTTTTTGAAAATGACCTTTTTATAGTTCAAAAAGGCTGGTTTTCTCTTTAAAACATTATTAAAAAGTATAGCCAGGTGTTTTTTGAAGAGAAGCAGAGATGCATGAAAGTTCAAATTTTTGACCAAAATCCTGGTTTAACTCCTTTGCAAAAATGCAAATTTTTCGACTTTTTGAAAATGACTTTTTTATAGTTGAGAAAGGCCGGTTTTCTCTCTAAAACATTATTGAGAAGTATTCCAAAGTGTTTTCTCTATAAAAACAGACATGCATGAAAGTTCTAAATTTGAACCAAAATCATGGGTTAACCCCTTTGCAAAAATGCAAATTTTTTGACTTTTTGAAAATGACCTTTTTATAGTTTAAAAAGGCTGGTTTTCTCTTTAAAACATTATTAAAAAGTATAGCCAGGTGTTTTTTGAAGAGAAACAGAGATGCATGAAAGTTGAAATTTTTGACCAAAATCATGGGTTAACCCCTTTGCAAAAATGCAAATCTTTCGACTTTTTGAAAATGACCTTTTCATAGTTTAGAAAGGTTGGTTTTGTCTCTAAAACATTATTTAGAAGTATTCCAAGGTGTTTTCTCTTTAAAAACAGACATGCATGAAAGTTGAAATTTTTAACCAAAATCATAGGTTAACCCCTTTGCAAAAATGCAAATTTTTTGACTTTTTGAAAATGACCTTTTTATAGTTTAAAAAGGCTGGTTTTCTCGGTAAAACATTATTAAAAAGTATAGCCAGGTGTTTTTTGAAGAGAAACAGAGATGCATGAAAGTTCAAATTTTTGACCAAAATCCTGGTTTAACTCCTTTGCAAAAATGCAAATTTTTCGACTTTTTGAAGATGACTTTTTTATAGTTTAGAAAGGCCGGTTTTCTCTCTAAAACATTATTTAGAAGTATTCCAAAGTGTTTTCTCTATAAAAACAGACATGCATGAAAGTTCAAATTTTTAACCAAAATCATAGGTTAACCCCTTTGGAAAAATGCAAATCTTTTGACTTTTTGAAAATGACCTTTTTATAGTTCAAAAAGGCTGGTTTTCTCTTTAAAACATTATTAAAAAGTATAGCCAGGTGTTTTTTGAAGAGAAACAGAGATGCATGAAAGTTCAAATTTTTGACCAAAATCCTGGTTTAACTCCTTTGCAAAAATGCAAATTTTTCGACTTTTTGAAGATGACTTTTTTATAGTTTAGAAAGGCCGGTTTTCTCTCTAAAACATTATTTAGAAGTATTCCAAAGTGTTTTCTCTATAAAAACAAACATGCATGAAAGTTCAAATTTTTGACCAAAATCATGGATTAAGCCCTTTGCAAAAATGCAAATTTTTCGACTTTTTCAAAATGACCTTTTCATAGTTTAGAAAGGTTGGTTTTGTCTCTAAAACATTATTTAGAAGTATTCCAAGGTGTTTTCTCTTTAAAAACAGACATGCATGAAAGTTCAAATTTTTAACCAAAATGATAGGTTAACCCCTTGAAAAAAATGCAAATTTTTTTTGACTTTTTGAAAATGACCTTTTATAGTTTAAAAAGGCTGGTTTTCTCGGTAAAACATTATTAAAAAGTATAGCCAGGTGTTTTTTGAAGAGAAACAGAGATGCATGAAAGTTCAAATTTTTGACCAAAATCCTGGTGTAACTCCTTTGCAAAAATGCAAATTTTTTCGACTTTTTGAAAATGACTTTTTTATAGTTTAGAAAGGCCGGTTTTCTCTCTAAAACATTATTTAGAAGTATTCCAAAGTGTTTTCTCCATAAAAACAGACATGCATGAAAGTTCAAATTTTTAACCAAAATCATAGGTTAACCCCTTTGGAAAAATGCAAATCTTTTGACTTTTTGAAAATGACCTTTTTATAGTTCAAAAAGGCTGGTTTTCTCTTTAAAACATTATTAAAAAGTATAGCCAGGTGTTTTTTGAAGAGAAGCAGAGATGCATGAAAGTTACGATTTTTGACCAAAATCCTGGTTTAACTCCTTTGCAAAAATGCAAATTTTTCAACTTTTTGAAAATGACTTTTGAGAAAGGCCGGTTTTCTCTCTAAAACATTATTTAGAAGTATTCCAAAGTGTTTTCTCTATAAAAACAGACATGCATGAAAGTTCTAATTTTGAACCAAAATCATGGGTTAACCCCTTTGCAAAAATGCAAATCTTTTGACTTTTTGAAAATGACCTTTTTATAGTTTAAAAAGGCTGGTTTTCTCTTTAAAACATTATTAAAAAGTATAGCCGGGTGTTTTTTGAAGAGAAACAGAGATGCATGAAAGTTGAAATTTTTGACCAAAATCATGGGTTAACCCTTTGCAAAAATGCAAATTTTTCGACTTTTTGAAAATGACCTTTTCATAGTTTAGAATGGTTGGTTTTGTCTCTAAAACATTATTTAGAAGTATTCCAAGGTGTTTTCTCTTTAAAAACAGACATGCATGAAAGTTCAAATTTTTAACCAAAATCATAGGTTAACCCCTTTGGAAAAATGCAAATCTTTTGACTTTTTGAAAATGACCTCTTTATAGTTCAAAAAGGCTGGTTTTCTCTTTAAAACATTATTAAAAAGTATAGCCAGGTGTTTTTTGAAGAGAAACAGAGATGCATGAAAGTTGAAATTTTTGACCAAAATCCTGGTTTAACTCCTTTGCAAAAATGCAAATTTTTCGACTTTTTGAAGATGACTTTTTTATAGTTTAGAAAGGCCGGTTTTCTCTCTAAAACATTATTTAGAAGTATTCCAAAGTGTTTTCTCTATAAAAACAAACATGCATGAAAGTTCAAATTTTTGACCAAAATCATGGATTAAGCCCTTTGCAAAAATGCAAAGTTTTCGACTTTTTCAAAATGACCTTTTCATAGTTTAGAAAGGTTGGTTTTGTCTCTAAAACATTATTTAGAAGTGGAGCCAGGTGTTTTCTCTATAAAAACAGACATGCATGAAAGTTCAAATTTTTGACCAAAATCATGGGTTAACCCCTTTGAAAAAATGCAAATTTTTTGACTTTTTGAAAATGACCTTTTTATAGTTTAAAAAGGCTGGTTTTCTCGGTAAAACATTATTAAAAAGTATAGCCAGGTGTTTTTTGAAGAGAAACAGAGATGCATGAAAGTTCAAATTTTTGACCAAAATCCTGGTGTAACTCCTTTGCAAAAATGCAAATTTTTTCGACTTTTTGAAAATGACTTTTTTATAGTTTAGAAAGGCCGGTTTTCTCTCTAAAACATTATTTAGAAGTATTCCAAAGTGTTTTCTCTATAAAAACAGACATGCATGAAAGTTCAAATTTTTAACCAAAATCATAGGTTAACCCCTTTGGAAAAATGCAAATCTTTTGACTTTTTGAAAATGACCTTTTTATAGTTCAAAAAGGCTGGTTTTCTCTTTAAAACATTATTAAAAAGTATAGCCAGGTGTTTTTTGAAGAGAAGCAGAGATGCATGAAAGTTACGATTTTTGACCAAAATCCTGGTTTAACTCCTTTGCAAAAATGCAAATTTTTCAACTTTTTGAAAATGACTTTTGAGAAAGGCCGGTTTTCTCTCTAAAACATTATTTAGAAGTATTCCAAAGTGTTTTCTCTATAAAAACAGACATGCATGAAAGTTCTAATTTTGAACCAAAATCATGGGTTAACCCCTTTGCAAAAATGCAAATTTTTTGACTTTTTGAAAATGACCTTTTTATAGTTTAAAAAGGCTGGTTTTCTCTTTAAAACATTATTAAAAAGTATAGCCGGGTGTTTTTTGAAGAGAAACAGAGATGCATGAAAGTTGAAATTTTTGACCAAAATCATGGGTTAACCCCTTTGCAAAAATGCAAATTTTTCGACTTTTTGAAAATGACCTTTTCATAGTTTAGAATGGTTGGTTTTGTCTCTAAAACATTATTTAGAAGTATTCCAAGGTGTTTTCTCTTTAAAAACAGACATGCATGAAAGTTGAAATTTTTAACCAAAATCATAGGTTAACCCCTTTGCAAAAATGCAAATTTTTTGACTTTTTGAAAATGACCTTTTTATAGTTTAAAAAGGCTGGTTTTCTCGGTAAAACATTATTAAAAAGTATTGCCAGGTGTTTTTTGAAGAGAAACAGAGATGCATGAAACTTCAAATTTTTGACCAAAATCCTGGTTTAACTCCTTTGCAAAAATGCAAATTTTTCGACTTTTTGAAAATGACCTTTGCATAGTTTACAAAGGTTGGTTTTGTCTCTAAAACATTATTTAGAAGTATTCCAAGGTGTTTTCTGTTTAAAAACAAACATGCATGAAAGTTCAAATTTTTAACCAAAATCATAGGTTAACCCCTTTGCAAAAATGCAAATTTTTTGACTTTTTGAAAATGACCTTTTTATAGTTTAAAAAGGCTGGTGTTCTCTTTAAAACATTATTAAAAAGTATAGCCAGGTGTTTTTTGAAGAGAAACAGAGATGCATGAAAGTTGAAATTTTTGACGAAAATCATGGGTTAACCCCTTTGCAAAGATGCAAATTTTTCGACTTTTTGAAAATGACCTTTTTATAGTTTAGAAAGGTTGGTTTTGTCTCTAAACAATTATTTAGAAGTATTCCAAGGTGTTTTCTGTTTAAAAACAGACATGCATGAATGTTGAAATTTTTAACCAAAATCATAGGTTAACCCCTTTGGAAAAATGCAAATTCTTTGACTTTTTGAAAATGACCTTTTTATAGTTTAAAAAGGCTGGTTTTCTCTTTAAAATGTTATCAAAAAGTATTGCCAGGTGTTTTTTGAAGAGAAAAAGACATGCATGAAAGTTCAAATTTTTGACTAAAATCATGGGTTAACCCCTTTGGAAAAATGCAAATTTTTCGACTTTTGAAAATGACGTTTTTATAGTTTAGAAAGGCCGGTTTTCTCTCTAAAACATTATTTAGAAGTATTCCAAAGTGTTTTCTCTATAAAAACAAACATGCATGAAAGTTCAAATTTTTGACCAAAATCATGGGTTAACCCCTTTGGAAAAATGCAAATTTTTCGACTTTTGAAAATGACGTTTTTATAGTTTAGAAAGGCCGGTTTTCTCTCTAAAACATTATTTAGAAGTATTCCAAAGTGTTTTCTCTATAAAAACAAACATGCATGAAAGTTCAAATTTTTGACCAAAATCATGGCCCTTTGCAAAAATGCAAATTTTTCGACTTTTTCAAAATGACCTTTTCATAGTTTAGAAAGGTTGGTTTTGTCTCTAAAACATTATTTAGAAGTATTCCAAGGTGTTTTCTCTTTAAAAACAGACATGCATGAAAGTTGAAATTTTTAACCAAAATGATAGGTTAACCCCTTTGAAAAAATGCAAATTTTTTGACTTTTTGAAAATGACCTTTTTATAGTTTAAAAAGGCTGGTTTTCTCGGTAAAACATTATTAAAAAGTATAGCCAGGTGTTTTTTGAAGAGAAACAGAGATGCATGAAAGTTGAAATTTTTGACCAAAATCCTGGTTTAACTCCTTTGCAAAAATGCAAATTTTTCGACTTTTTGAAAATGACTTTTTTATAGTTTAGAAAGGCCGGTTTTCTCTCTAAAACATTATTTAGAAGTATTCCAAAGTGTTTTCTCTATAAAAACAGACATGCATGAAAGTTCAAATTTTTAACCAAAATCATAGGTTAACCCCTTTGGAAAAATGCAAATCTTTTGACTTTTTGAAAATGACCTTTTTATAGGTCAAAAAGGCTGGTTTTCTCTTTAAAACATTATTAAAAAGTATAGCCAGGTGTTTTTTGAAGAGAAGCAGAGATGCATGAAAGTTACGATTTTTGACCAAAATCCTGGTTTAACTCCCTTGCAAAAATGCAAATTTTTCGACTTTTTGAAAATGACTTTTGAGAAAGGCCGGTTTTCTCTCTAAAACATTATTTAGAAGTATTCCAAAGTGTTTTCTCTATAAAAACAGACATGCATGAAAGTTCTAATTTTGAACCAAAATCATGGGTTAACCCCTTTGCAAAAATGCAAATTTTTTGACTTTTTGAAAATGACCTTTTTATACTTTAAAAAGGCTGGTTTTCTCTTTAAAACATTATTAAAAAGTATAGCCGGGTGTTTTTTGAAGAGAAACAGAGATGCATGAAAGTTGAAATTTTTGACCAAAATCATGGGTTAACCCCTTTGCAAAAATGCAAATTTTTCGACTTTTTGAAAATGACCTTTTCATAGTTTAGAAAGGTTGGTTTTGTCTCTAAAACATTATTTAGAAGTATTCCAAAGTGTTTTCTCTATAAAAACAGACATGTATGAAAGTTCTAATTTTGAACCAAAATCATGGGTTAACCCCTTTGCAAAAATGCAAATTTTTTGACTTTTTGATAATGACCTGTTTATAGTTTAAAAAGGCTGGTTTTCTCGGTAAAACATTATTAAAAAGTATAGCCAGGTGTTTTTTGAAGAGAAACAGAGATGCATGAAACTTCAAATTTTTGACCAAAATCCTGGTTTAACTCCTTTGCAAAAATGCAAATTTTTCGACTTTTTGAAAATGACTTTTTTATAGTTTAGAAAGGCCGATTTTCTCTCTAAAACATTATTTAGAAGTATTCCAAAGTGTTTTCTCTATAAAAACAGACATGCATGAAAGTTCTAATTTTGAACCAAAATCATGGGTTAACCCCTTTGCAAAAATGCAAATTTTTTGACTTTTTGATAATGACCTGTTTATAGTTTAAAAAGGCTGGTTTTCTCGGTAAAACATTAGTAAAAAGTATAGCCAGGTGTTTTTTGAAGAGAAACAGAGATGCATGAAAGTTCAAGTGTTTGACCAAAATCCTGGTTTAACTCCTTTGCAAAAATGCAAATTTTTCGACTTTTTGAAAATGACCTTTGCATAGTTTACAAAGGTTGGTTTTGTCTCTAAAACATTATTTAGAAGTATTCCAAGGTGTTTTCTGTTTAAAAACAAACATGCATGAAAGTTCAAATTTTTAACCAAAATCATAGGTTAACCCCTTTGCAAAAATGCAAATTTTTTGACTTTTTGAAAATGACCTTTTTATAGTTTAAAAAGGCTGGTTTTCTCTTTAAAACATTATTAAAAAGTATAGCCAGGTGTTTTTTGAAGAGAAAAAGACATGCATGAAAGTTCAAATTTTTGACTAAAATCATGGGTTAACCCCTTTGGAAAAATGCAAATTTTTCGACTTTTGAAAATGACGTTTTTATAGTTTAGACAGGCTTGTTTTGTCTCTAAAATATTATTTAGAAGTGTAGCCAGGTTTTTCTTCTAGAAAAACGGAGATGCATGAAAGTTCAAATTTTTGACCAAAATCATGGGTTAACCCCTTTGCAAAAATGCAAATTTTTCGACTTTTCGAAAATGACGTTGTTAGAGTTTAGAAAGATTGGTTTTGTCTCTAACACATTATTTATAAGTATTCCAAGGTGTTTTCTCTATAAAAACAGACATGCATGAAATTTCAAATTTTTGATCAAAATCATGGGTTAACCCCTTTGCAAAAATGGAAATTTTTTCGACTTTTGAAAATGACCTTTTGATATTCTAGAAAGGATGGTTTTCTCTCTAAAACATTATTTAGAAGTATTCCCAGGTGTTTTCGCTATAAAAACAAACATGCATGAAAGTTTAAATGTTTGACCAAAATCATGGGTTAACCCCTTTGCAAAAATGCAAATTTTTTTACTTTTTTAAAATGACCTTTTTATAGTTTAAAGGCTGGTTTTCTCTTTAAAACATTATTAAAAAGTTTAGCCAGGTGTTGTTTGAAGAGAAACAGAGATGCATGAAAGTTCAAATTTTTGACCAAAATCATGGGTTAACCCCTTTGCAAAAATGCAAATTTTTCGACTTTTTGACTTTTTGAAAATTACCTTTTTATAGTTTAGAAAGGTTGGTTTTCTCTCTAAAACATTATTTAGAAGTATAACCAGATTTTTTCTCTATAAAAACAGACATGTATAAAAGTTAGGATTTTTGACCAAAATCATGGGTTAACCCCCTTTGCAAAAATGCAATTCGGGAGCTACGTATTTGAAATTTTGTTAGAACTTTGGTTAGGAACTCTGTTCATTTTCTCATGACTTTTCACATGGATAATTGACAGCACTAATAACTTAATGCACAGAATCATGTTTTTTGTATCAAATATTTTCTCTTTCCAACATGGAAGGAAAAGAGATGTAAAACTAACTGTAGGTTTGATCAGATTTGGATTTGATTTTTTAGTGTCCAGGATGATCAACATGTTATTTAACATTTTCATCACTGTGGAAGTAAACGAAGTTCACAGTATCAAGGCAAAAGGTCTTGGATAACGCTTTGTTGTGTAATTTCAGACCGACTTTACTAAATAATTTATTATACCTCAAAATGCGCCACAATTTGTGCGTTACGATTTTTTTATTTTCAATTTGCTGCTTAATCGTAGTCTTGTTTGAAGTTGTTCTTGAGATTGTCGCGCAAGGCGTTTGTCTCTGCGTGACGAGCCCAAGGGCAACTTTAGACAGACAAGATATTTTTCTGTCGATCTCGCTTCTAAAAAGCACTTATTTGTGGCGTACTTGCCTTTAATTGCAAGTTGTTTGATTAAAATGAGTCTGAAGTTTACCACAAAGCTTTACCAAGAGTTTTTCAAAAGCAGAACTTAGCTCGCTCTTGATTTAAACCAGGTAGTACTTAAAAGCACAAAATACGTATGTTAGTGCGAGCTTGAGAAAGACCTTTCAAAATTGTTGCTTATAAGCAAAGTTATAAGAATTTGCGAGCGCGAACGGTCTCTTTATTGACTTGCCAAGTCCTATTACACGCGCGAGTATTTTCAGTTTCGCTGCTTTGGAAGGTTATGTTTCTCCAAAGTTCGCATCGACATTTGTACTTTGTTGAAGTACTTGTGGTTTTGTCATACGTAAAGGATCGGACACAATAAAGTATTGTGCGCAGTATAATTACGTCGTTTTTCGGCGCTGGGATTGTTGCGTGCGATGTGTGAAGAAAAACAATTATTTCTTAAATTCAACCTATCTTTTACAACATTTTATGCAACAATCGCATAGATGGAAAACGGTGTAAGTTAAAGACAAGTATATACTAGCGACATAAACACAAGCAAAACCTGTAGACAACAACTGAGTGCGCTGAGATCATGAACGACATAAGCAGAAACAGAAACATAGGAAGAAGGAACACACTCATTCTATTCTTGTTCTTGTCACTAATTCACGCAATTTAAGGACAAACACAAGAAAAATACAGCGAACTCGTTTGCTTTTCCTCTACTTGTTCTTTAAATGCGTTAATTACTGGTGAGAATAGAAAGAATGAGTGCATACTTTCTGCTGTGTTTGTGTTTATACTTGTGCTGTAACGTCCGCGCTTAATAAAACTTGTGCTTGTGTTTATGTCGCTGGTGTAAACAAGTCTTTACTGCGCGCAATGTTGTACTGTGTTCGAGCCTTTAGGGTTTCTTTTTCTGGTTCACTCAAGTAGTTGGATTACAAAGTAAACAGCACGGGTACTCAAGATAACAGTACTTTAGTGAAGCAATAAAACTTGTCTCTGGTGTCCATTTATTTACAATAAAAAATAAAAAATAAAAAAAAGTACTCTAGCCTCCCTCGCCCCTGCCATGCCGCTTCCACTCTGCTCCGAGTCGGTGTTCATTCTTCTGTCCTCATTTAATATTTCAACTTCAAAATCCTGGTCTGTTTTATCTGTTTCCTTCATTCAAGCTGGGGGTAGTTTGACACTTAGAAAATTCAGCCGTTTGTTCCCAAGTGGGGTGGGCAGCGTGAAGGAAAGTGAGAGTTTGCTCCTCATGTCCTCAGGGTCTCATTCAACTTTGTCACAATACCACACCAATTAATTCGGAATTAAAATTTTGTTGCCAATAAAATTTGTGCTGAAAAGTTAAATTTTGATTGAAGTTGCGTGTCTACAAATTCAATATATCGTAAATATCCAAAAAGTATAGCCAGGTGTTTTGTAAAGAGAAACAGAGATGCATGAAAGTTCAAATTTTTGACTAAAATCATGGGTTAACCCCTTGGCAAAAATGCAAATTTTTCGACTTTTTGAAAATGACCTTTTTATTGTTTAGAAAGGTTGGTTTTGTCTCTGAAACATTATTTAGAAGTATTCCAAGGTGTTTTCTCTATAAAAACAGACATGCATGAAAGTTCAAATTTTGAACCCAAATCATGGGTTAACCCCTTTACGAAAATGCAAATTTTTTGACTTTTTGAAAATGACTTTTTTATAGTTTAAAAACGCTGGTTTTCTCTTTAAAACATTATTAAAAAGTATAGCCAGGTGTTTTTTGAAGAGAAACAGAGATGCATAAAAGTTCAAATTTTTGACCCAAATCATGGGTTAACCCCTTTGCAAAACTACAAATTTTTCGACTTTCTGAAAATGACCTTTTTATAGTTTAGAAAGGTTGGTTTTGTCTCTAAAACATTATTTAGAAGTATTCCAAGGTGTTTTCTCTATAAAAATAGACATGCATGAAAGTTCAAATTTTGAACCCAAATCATGGGTTAACCCCTTTGCAAAAATGCATATTTTTTGACTTTTTGAAAATGACCTTTTTATAGTTTAAAAAGGCTGGTTTTCTCTTTAAAACATTATTAAAAAGTATTGCCAGGTGTTTTTTGAAGAGAAACAGAGATGCATGAAAGTTCAAATTTTTGACCCAAATCATGGGTTAACCCCTTTGGAAAACTGAAAATTTTTCGACTTTTTGGAAATGACCTTTTTATAGTTTAGAAAGGCTGGCTCTCTCTAAAATATTATTTAGAAGTATAACCAGGTGTTTTCTCTAGAAAAACAGACATCCATAAAAGTTACGATTTTTGACCAAAATCATGGGTTAACCCCCTTTGGAAAAATGCAAATTTTTCGACTTTTTAAAAATGACCTTTTTATAGTTTAGAAAGGTTGGTTTTGTCTCTAAAACATTATTTAGAAGTATTCCAAGGTGTTTTCTCTATAAAATCAGACATGTATGAAAGTTCAAATTTTTGACGAAAATCATGGGTTAACCACTTTTGCAAAAATGCAAATTTTTTGACTTTTTAAAAATGACCTTTTAAATAGGTTTGAAAGGTTGGTTTTGTCTCTAAAACGTTATTTCGAAGTATTCCCAGGTGTTGTCTCTATAAAAACAAACATGCATGAAAGTTCAAATTTTTGACCAAAATTATGGGTTAACCCCTTTGCAAAAATGCAAATTTTTTGACTTTTTGAAAACGACCTTTTTATAGTTTAGAAAGGCTGCTTTTCTCTCTAAAACATTACTTAGAAGTATAACCAGGGGTTTTCTCTAGAAAAACAGACATGCATAAAAGTTACGATTTTTGACCAAAATCATGGGTTAACCCCTTTGCAAAAATGCAAATTTTTCGAGTTTCTGAAAATGACCTTTTTACAGTTTAGAAAGGCTGGTTTTGTCTCTAAAACGTTATTTACAAGTATTCCAAGGTGTTTTCTCTAGAAAAACAGAGATGGATGAAAGTTCAAACTTTTTGACCAAAATCATGGGTTAACCCCTTTGGAAAAATGCAAATTTCTTTGACTTTTTTAAAATGACCTTTTTATAGTTTAAAAAGGCTGGTTTTCTCTTTAAAACGTTATCAAAAAGTATAGCCAGGTGTTTTTTGAAGAGAAACAGAGACGCATGAAAGTTCAAATTTTTGACTAAAATCGTGGGTTAACCCCATTGCAAAAATGCAAATTTTTCGACTTTTGAAAATGACCTTTTTATAGTTTAGACAGGTTTGTTTTGTCTCTGAAATATTATTTAGAAGTGTAGCCAGGTGTTTCTTCTAAAAAAACAGAGATGCATGAAAGTTCAAATTTTTGACCAAAATCATGGGTTAACCCCTTTGCAAAAATGCATATTTTTCGATTTTTCGAAAATAACTTTTTTAGAGTTTAGAAAGGTTGGTTTTGTCTCTAAAACATTATTTAGAAGTATTCCAAGGTGTTTTCTCTATAAAAACAGACATGCATGAAAGTTCAAATTTTTGACCAAAATCATGGGTTAACCCCTTTGCAAAAGAGAAATTTTTTGACTTTTTGAAAATGACCTTTATATAGTTTAAAAAGGCTGGTTTTCTCTTTAAAACATTATAAAAAAGTTTAGCCAGGTGTTTTTTGAAGAGAAACAGAGATGCATGAAAGTTCAAATTTTTGACCAAAATCATGGGTTAACCCCTTTGCCAAAATGCAAATTTTTCGACTTTTTGAAAATGACCTTTTTATAGTTTAAAAAGGTTGTTTTTGTCTCTAAAACATTATTTAAAAGTATTCCAAGGTGTTTTCTCTATTAAAACAGACATGCATGAAAGTTCAAATTTTTAACCAAAATCGTGGGTTAACCCCTTTGCAAAAATGTAAATTTTTTGACTTTTTGAAAATGACCTTTTTATAGTTTAAAAAGGCTGGTTTTCTCTTTAAAACATTATTAAAAAGTATAGCCAGGTGTTTTGTGAAGAGAAACAGAGATGCATGAAAGTTCAAATTTTTGACCCAAATCATGGGTTAACCCCTTTGCAAAATTCCAAATTTTTCGACTTTTTGAAAATGACCTTTTTATAGTTTAGAAAGGTTTGTTTTCGCTCTAAAATATTATTTAGAAGTATAACTAGGTGTTTTCTGTTGAAAAACAGACATGCATAAAAGTTACGATTTTTGACCAAAATCATGGGTTAACCCCCTTTGCAAAAATTCAAATTTTTCGACTTTTTAAAAATGACCTTTTTATAGTTTAGAAAGGTTGGTTTTTTCTCTAAAACATTATTTAGAAGTATTCCAAGGTGTTTTCTCTATAAAAACAGAGATGCATGAAAGTTCAAATTTTTGACGAAAATCATGGGTTAACCCTTTTTTCAAAAATGCAAATTTTTTCACTTTTTGAAAATGACCTTTTATAGTTTAGGAAGGCTGGTGTTCTCTCTAAAACGTTATTTAGAAGTATTCCCAGGTGTTTTCTCTATAAAAACAAACCTGCATGAAAGTTCAAATTTTTGACCAAAATCATGGGTTAACCCCTTTGCAAAAATGCAAATTTTTTGACTTTTTGAAAATGACCTTTTTATAGTTTAGAAAGGCTGGTTTTCTCCCTAAAGCATTATTTGGAAGTATAACCAGGTGTTTTCTGTAGAAAAACAGATATGCATAAAAGTTAGGATTTTTGACCAAAATCATGGGTTAACCCCTTTGCAAAAATGCAAATTTTCCGACTTTTTGAAAATGACCTTTTTACAGTTTAGAAAGGCTTGTTTTGTCTCTAAAACGTTATTTAGAAGTATTCCAAGGTGTTTTCTCTATAAAAACAGACATACATCAAAGTTCAAATTTTTGACCAAAATCATGGATTAACGCCTTTGCAAAAATGCAAATTTTTAGACTTTTGAAAATGACCTTTTTATAGTTTAGAAAGGCTGGTTTTCTCTCTAAAACATTATTTAAAAACAGATATGCATAAAAAAAATTTTATATTTTTGACCAAAATCATGGGTTAACCCCTTTGGAAAAATGCAATTTTTTTGACTTTTTTAAAATGACCTTTTTATAGTTTAAAATGGCTGGTTTTGTCTTTAAAACGTTATCAAAAAGTATAGCAAGGTGTTTTTTGAAGAGAAACAGAGATGCATGAAAGTTCAAATGTTTGACTAAAATCATGGGTTAACCCCTTTGCAAAAATGCAAATTTTTCGACTTTTAAAAATGACGTTTTTATAGTTTAGACAGGCTTGTTTTCTCTTTAAAATATTATTTAGAAGTGTAGCCAGGTGTTTCTTCTAGAAAAACAGAGATGCATGAAAATTCAAATTTTTGACCAAAATGATGGGTTAACCCCTTTGCAAAAATGCAAATTTTTCAACTTTTCGAAAATGACCTTTTTAGAGTTTAGAAAGGTTGGTTTTGTCTCTAAAACATTATTTAGAAGTATTCCAAGGTGTTTTCTCTATAAAAACAGACATGCATGAAAGTTCAAATTTTTGACCAGAATCATGGGTTACCCCTTTGGTAAAATGGAAATTTTTAGACTTTTGAAAATAACCTTTTTATATTCTAGAAAGGCTGGTTTTCTCTCTAAAACATTATTTAGAAGTATTCCCAGGTGTTTTCGCTATAAAAACAAACATGCATGAAAGTTCAAATTTTTGACCAAAATCATGGGTTAACCCCTTTGCAAAAATGCAAATTTTTTTACTTTTTTAAAATCACCTGTTTATAGTTTAAAAAGGCTGGTTTTCTCTTTAAAACATTATTAAAAAGTTTAGCCAGTTGTTTTTTGAAGAGAAACAGAGATGCATGAAAGTTCAAATTTTTGACCAAAATCATGGGTTAACCCCTTTGCAAAAACACAAATTTTACGACTTTTTGAAAATGACCTTTTTATAGTTTAGAAAGGTTGGTTTTGTCTCTAAAACATTATTTAGAAGTATTCCAAAGTGTTTTCTCTATAAAAACAGACATGCATGAAAGTTCAAATTTTGAACCCAAATCATGGGTCAACCCCTTTGCAAAAATGCAAATTTTTTGACTTTTTGAAAATGACCTTTTTATAGGTTAAAAAGGCTGGTTTTCTTTTTAAAACATTATTAAAAAGTATAGCCAGGTGTTTTTTGAAGAGAAACAGAGATGCATAAAAGTTACGATTTTTGACCAAAATCATGGGTTAACCCCCTTTGGAAAAATGCAAATTCTTCGACGTTTTAAAAATGACCTTTTTATAGTTTAGAAAGGTTGGTTTTGTCTCTAAAACATTATTTAGAAGTATTCCAAGGTGTTTTCTCTATAAAAACAGAGATGCATGAAAGTTCAAATTTTTGAGGAAAATCATGGGTTAACCTTTTTTGCAAAAATGCAAATTTTTTGACTTTTTGAAAATGACCTTTTATAGTTTAGAAAGGCTGGTTTTCTCTCTAAAACGTTATTTAGAAGTATTCCCAGGTGTTTTCTCTAGAAAAACAGACATGGATGAAAGTTCAAATTTTTTGACCAAAATCATGGGTTAACCCCTTTGCAAAAATGCAAATTTTTTTGACTTTTTTAAAATGACCTTTTTATAGTTTAAAAAGGCTGGTTTTCTCTTTAAAACGTTATCAAAAAGTATAGGCAGGTGTTTTTTGAAGAGAAACAGAGATGCATGAAAGTTCAAATTTTTGACTAAAATCATGGGTAACCCTTTTGGAAAAATGCAAATTTTTTGACTTTTGAAAATGACGTTTTTATAGTTTAGACATGCTCGTTTTGTCTCTAAAATGATATTTAAAAGTGTAGCCAGGTGTTTCTTCTAGAAAAACAGAGATGCATGAAAGTTCAAATTTTTGACCAAAATCATGGGTTAACCCCTTTGGAAAAATGCCAATTTTTTTGACTTTTTTAAAATGACCTTTTTATAGTTTAAAAAGGCTGGTTTTCTCTTTAAAACGTTATCAAAAAGTATAGCGAGGTGTTTTTTGAAGAGAAACAGAGATGCATGAAAGTTCAAATGTTTGACTAAAATCATGGGTTAACCCCTTTGCAAAAATGCAAATTTTTCGACTTTTAAAAATGACGTTTTTATAGTTTAGACAGGCTTGTTTTGTCTCTAAAATATTATTTAGAAGTGTAGCCAGGTGTTTCTTCTAGAAAAACAGAGATGCATGAAAATTCAAATTTTTGACCAAAATGATGGGTTAACCCGTTTGCAAAAATGCAAATTTTTCGACTTTTCGAAAATGACCTTTTTAGAGTTTAGAAAGGTTGGTTTTGTCTCTAAAACATTATTTAGAAATATTCCAAGGTGTTTTCTCTATAAAAACAGACATGCATGAAAGTTCAAATTTTTGACGAAAATCATGGGTTAACCCCTTTGCAAAAATGGAAATTTATTAGACTTTTGAAAATAACCTTTTTATATTCTAGAAAGGATGGTTTTCTCTCTAAAACATTATTTAGAAGTATTCCGAGGTGTTTTCGCTATAAAAACAAACATGCATGAAAGTTCAAATGTTTGACCAAAATCATGGGTTTACCCCTTTGCAAAAATGCAAATTTTTTTACTTTTTTAAAATGACCTTTTTATAGTTTAAAAAGGCTGGTTTTCTCTTTAAAACATTATTAAAAAGTTTAGCCAGGTGTTTTTTGAAGAGAAACAGAGATGCATGAAAGTTCAAATTTTTGACCAAACTCATGGGTTAAGCCCTTTGCAAAAATGCAAATTTTTCGACTTTTTGAAAATGACGTTTTTATAGTTTAGAAAGGTTGGTTTTCTCTCTAAAACATTATTTAGAAGTATAACCAGGTGTTTTCTCTATAAAAACAGACATGTATAAAAGTTAGGATTTTTGACCAAAATCATGGGTTAACCCCCTTTGCAAAAATGCAATTCGGGAGCTACGTATTTCAAATTTGGTAGAACTTTGGTTAGGAACTCTGTTCATTTTCTCATGACTTTTCACATGGATAATTGACAGCACTAATAACTTAATGCACGGCATCATGTTTTTGGTATCAAATTTTTTCTCTTTCCAACATGGAAGGAAAAGAGATGTAAAACTAACTGTAGGTTTGATCAGATTTGGATTTGATTTTTTAGTGTCCAGGATGATCAACATGTTATTTAACATTTTCATCACTGTGGAAGTAAACGAAGTTCACAGTATCAAGGCAAAAGGTCTTGGATAACGCTTTGTTGTGTAATTTCAGACCGACTTTACTAAATAATTTATTATACCTTAAAATGCGCCACAATTTGTGCGTTACGATTTTTTTTATTTTCAATTTGCTGCTTAATGGTAGTCTTGTTTGAAGTTGTTCTTGAGGTTGTCGCGCAAGGCGTTTGTCCTTGCGTGACGAGCCCAAGGGCAACTTTAGACAGACAAGATATTTTTCTGTCGATCTCGCTTCTAAAAAGCACTTATTTGTGGCGTACTTGCCTTTAATTGCAAGTTGTTTGATTAAAATGAGTCTGAAGTTTACCACAAAGCTTTACCAAGAGTTTTTCAAAAGCAGAACTTAGCTCGCTCTTGATTTAAACCAGGTAGTACTTAAAAGCACAAAATACGTATGTTCGTGCGCGCTTGAGAAAGACCTTTCAAAATTGTTGCTTATAAGCAAAGTTATAAGAATTTGCGAGCGCGAACGGTCTCTTTATTGACTTGCCAAGTCCTATTACACGCGCGAGTATTTTCAGTTTCGTTGCTTTGGAAGGTTATGTTTCTCCAAAGTTCGCATCGACATTTGTACTTTGTTGAAGTACTTGTGGTTTTGTCATACGTAAAGGATCGGACACAATAAAGTATTGTGCGCAGTATAATTACGTCGTTTTTCGGCGCTGGGATTGTTGCGTGCGATGTGTGAAGAAAAACAATTATTTCTTAAATTCAACCTATCTTTTACAACATTTTATGCAACAATCGCATAGATGGAAAACGGTGTAAGTTAAAGACAAGTATATACTAGCGACATAAACACAAGCAAAACCTGTAGACAACAACTGAGTGCGCTGAGATCATGAACGACATAAGCAGAAACAGAAACATAGGAAGAAGGAACACACTCATTCTATTCTTGTTCTTGTCACTAATTCACGCAATTTAAGGACAAACACAAGAAAAATACAGCGAACTCGTTTGCTTTTCCTCTACTTGTTCTTTAAATGCGTTAATTACTGGTGAGAATAGAAAGAATGAGTGCATACTTTCTGCTGTGTTTGTGTTTATACTTGTGCTGTAACGTCCGCGCTTAATAAAACTTGTGCTTGTGTTTATGTCGCTGGTGTAAACAAGTCTTTACTGCGCGCAATGTTGTACTGTGTTCGAGCCTTTAGGGTTTCTTTTTCTGGTTCACTCAAGTAGTTGGATTACAAAGTAAACAGCACGGGTACTCAAGATAACAGTACTTTAGTGAAGCAATAAAACTTGTCTCTGGTGTCCATTTATTTACAATAAAAAAATAAAAAATAAAAAAAAGTACTCTAGCCTCCCTCGCCCCTGCCATGCCGCTTCCACTCTGCTCCGAGTCGGTGTTCATTCTTCTGTCCTCATTTAATATTTCAACTTCAAAATCCTGGTCTGTTTTATCTGTTTCCTTCATTCAAGCTGGGGGTAGTTTGACACTTAGAAAATTCAGCCGTTTGTTCCCAAGTGGGGTGGGCAGCGTGAAGGAAAGTGAGAGTTTGCTCCTCATGTCCTCAGGGTCTCATTCAACTTTGTCACAATAGCACACCAATTAATTCGGAATTAAAATTTTGTTGCCAATAAAATTTGTGCTGAAAAGTTAAATTTTGATTGAAGTTGCGTGTCTACAAATTCAATATATCGTAAATATCCAAGAGCCGTAGATGAGAAAAAAAAGGGCCCTACCAGAGTGGAACTCAGTACTAAGTGCGCTTCCGTCGGCAAAAGACGGCAAGAATTAAACACCGAATCCCGCTTAGTCTGACCGGACCTTCATTCCTCAAACTACACCAAAGAGCACAAGTCAATAATAATCTCTCCTCTCAGAGCTTCTCATACTGGATTTCTTTTGCCGTATTTAATGTTTATTTAATGTTTATACCTTGATCAAAAGCAATTTGGTTGTGTCTTTATTTTTATGTTATTAGTGCCATTCTAAAATTTCGAAATTTCTGAAGGCAATTAATTAAAACATTTTGAAGCAAAATTTACGCGTTACTGGTTCAGTGCCACATAAATAGTGCTCTAAATGTTTTGATTAATTTAAAATTAACCTGCCCTTATGTTTAAAGGCTGCCGTTATTTATAATCCGCGTCATTTTGGTTTTCGAAAAGGGTTTATTTTTTCTAAGGAAAATTACCGGGAGAATTGTAAACCTCGTCTTAATTTAATCCCGAATTTAACGTAGCATGCTGTGATGTTTCCCTGCATAATAATTTAATTCCCCAAAGATTCAGTGCCGCAAAAATTGCGCTTCTAGAAGTTTTGTTTAATTTAAAGTAAAACTCCCTAACGATATAATATTGCGCTTATTTAACAGCAGTCAGTTATCGAAAGAAAAGGTTTAATTTTTCTTACGGAAAATTAGCTTGATAGAATTGCAAACCTAATTTAACGTTAATGTCTCCTGGAAAAGATTGGATTCGATGTTGAGTCTTTATTTATGCAGCTTGCCGTGATGTTTTCCTGCATAATAATTAATTAACCCAATCCAAAGTTCCCTCGAGATTTTTAGCTTTAGTCACGATGGTCACGCCAGCCGGCTTCAACAGCCTTGCATGACGACCGTGACAACAGCTCTTTAAAAAGCGTGGAAACACCGAAGCAGCTGCATAAAATCAAATTGACTATTTTCGAATCTACCATAATACACTCTGTCTGCCCCCCAAATTTTGCATAACTTATTGTCTTAAAATGCTCTTGGGAAAATGCAATACTCCCAGGAGCATTTAAAAACAATGGTTTATGCAGAATTTGGGGGGCAAACAGAGTGTATTATGGGGAATTCGAAAATAGAGAATGGTCGTGACTGAAATGGACACTTCAAATCGGAATTCCGATATAGGACTGGGGGTGGCCAAATATATTTTAAAGACTAAAACAACAATTATATGAAATACTTGGTTTTAGTCCTATACCGGAAACCCAATTTTGAAAATATCAATTGAAGTCACCACCAAGAAAATTTCCAAAATTAAGAGTTAAGACTATCAATGTCTAAGATGCTGTGTTTATAAAACGATCCGAAACTTAAATATTTAGGCCAAAGTGCCTGATTTATCACACAATCCATAGAAATCTACTCTATGTGCCTCCTAACAAGAAGAAAATAGAGCAGACTACCACAGCTGTCTGATTAATCACGCTTTTTGAAAAGTCGTTACTGTTTTTCCCTAATGGTTTAACACCTAAGAATTTCGATTTTTATCAAAGACAATTTTTTTAGACGAACATCCACACCCACGCTTTTCTTACTTGTTATTTTTAGTTGCCAAAAAACAACAGGCAAAAAAGTTGATGTTGACGCAGCCTAACTTAAGTTTTGATTATTTTGAAAAAGTTAGAGAAAAGAAGTCAGACCTATATATGAACGATGTTTTGTTTATGTGGTTTAGTGATTCAAAAACCTACAAGGGAATATTGCATTTTTGGAAAAAGAAAAAAAATTAAGAACAAAAGAGGTTTTTATGCGACATATAATTTTTGCGATGTTTTGGAAAGCTACCTATATTTGCTACGCGAGGTTAAGGTTTAGAAGAGAAATCCATAACCAGTTACCCTCACTGGAGAGATTCTTAGAGACTGTCAGCTCAATTTGATGCAATTTGTGAAAATTCAGGTAAGTCAAACCATAGTTAGTAACTATGGTCAAACCAGTGCAATTCGGTGCCCAATTCTTGCCAACGAATCCTCCTTCCACACACCTTTCCTTAAGCCGGGGAGCACAATGCTAGCACCCCCGTAAATCACATCCAAGACAGATGAACATTCCCAGACATATTGTTTGCAGACAAGCTCCTTCCTAGGTCGAAATGTGTTTTTATTTGGAAAAAAGTGTGGTATCATAACAAAATGAATGAAACCCTAAAAACATGAGAAGCAAACTCTCACCTTCCTTCACGTTGTCCTCCCCACTTGGGAACAAACGACCAAATCTTCCAAGTGCCAAACTGCCCCCAGCAAGAATTACAGAATCAGATAAAGTTTCTCAGGATTTCTCCGTTGGAATATCTCAGAGGACATCAGAAACACACCTTCTCAGAGACAGAGCTTCCACAGCTCAGCAGGGGCGAGGTTGGCTAGATTAAACATGACCTTTCGCAAGTGATGGGCTCCTAATCTTGTGAGTGTGCCACCTGAGATCTGAAATTAAATAAGAAGCTAACATTTTAAATAGAAAATGCAAGCCCATTAGCACTTGAAAAAAAAAACCGCCCTCCATTACTTGGTGTTACAGTAAAATTCTGCAAAAACGAAAGAACTAGTAATAACCCTAACTTGTTACTAGTTTACCACACATTGCTATCTGCAAACTATATCATGCTAGCCTGTTAAAAAGCAAAAATCTAGAAAAAAAAAACATCTGGCTATGAATTAATAAAGTACTTGAGGATATTTTAGCAGGAATTTTGTAACACCAAGAAATAAAGACGTACATATTATAATAACTTATAATGATAAATGATAATTTGAACATAATTAAATGGAATATGATGGTAACCAATAGTCTACAGTCTAAATCAACAAACCTTGAATACGCTACTAGGTTGTGTGAAAGCTATTCAAAATGTTTCTTGTGCTCTCCAAAGGTAATTTTGTGTTACTTGTGAAATCAGCAAAATTTTTGTTTCTCTTATTTTGTGTTAAAAAAAAGACTAGTGATGACCTTCAACAGTATTAAATAAGTAGATAGATAATTATAATATTTAATAAATATTAAATCTGACGTGAAAAATGACACTGAGTTGATTCCCAGTGCTTTGTATTACTGTAAGTTAACCTTACATGCAAAATTGTTTTTCTATTTTCTTTTTGTTTTGTTTTTGTTTGGTGCAAATTTGATGGTACACTCTTAGTCAGCATAAAAATGCCTTGTGGTATGCCAAAAAAATAGATTTGAGATAATGAACTAAAACCTTCATAAACTTTTCCTTCCCTGTATATGAGGTTGGTTGGAAAATGTATTCAATTTTTTTTTCAATGCCCATCAAGAGACACTAAACCCAATTTGGCTACAAATAATTTATGCTAGTTTAGATTGAATTTATACTAGCTGATTCCTGATTAAAAGTCTTAAGTGTGCTAATGAGCTTGCTATTCGTTGAGAAAATAATATACGATAGCAATAGAAAGTTAATTTCTTACAAAAGCTTCACTTGACTACAATATTACCAGAATTCGAATTTTTATCCCTTAAGTTCCATAGTTATTTAAATGCAGTAATTCCGAAGACTGAAAAAAAAATTAATAAACAACCAAAAAATAAAGAATTCTTCCTGGTAATTTGCAGTTGTATGAGGCAATTGTGCAAATGGTCTAATAATCGATAATAGTAATAATATTAAAACTATCATAAGCAAAGGAAGTCTTGCTAACAATTATACTCTCAGTCAATTGTTACAATTTTGAAGGAAACAATTTTTTCCTGAATTTTTTCCAGGGTACCTAGAGATGCTGCGAAGTAATAATAATAACTGTGACATTTACTATTCTTTTGTGTTTTTTGTGCTAAAAATTTGTTATTAACATTCCCTGGCAATTTTTTTTACCCTAGAGTACATACAAAGGAATGAAGTTTTAATCAAATTTTATGAGATTTCAGTTTTTAACTGCTTCCTTTGCTTATGAAATAAGGAACAACACAGTGCTACCAAGATCATGCTACAAAAATTAATTTGAAAAAAACTGAATCTGAAACTCATCTTCTACAGATAAGTTGTCTAAGTAACATAGTTCTTAATGTGAGGAGGGCAGGAAATGGCTATTCTTTGCGAAATTTTGGCAGCAAGGTGTAGAGTTCCATAAACTATCAGTAATTATCATAAATAAAGAATACAAATTAATGACCAAATCATCTGCACCCCGGCACCTAGCATACCCATTGACATTAAACAAGATTCCAGTGAGCAGTTAAAACATTAAGTTACCATAGATCTCAGCAGAACCAAAATCCATTAAATGTCTCCAATTCAAATGAATGAACTGGGGTGTTTTTAAAATCCTCTAAAATTGTTATGGAAGCTCTCCTAGATCATAAGGGGACAGTTCTACATACGCCCACCTAAATCCTATTTTTCTCAAATCGCATTCCTGTAAGTATCCAGCTCCAACAGGCACTTTTTTTTGCATCCTGAGGGTGTTAGCTCATAACAGCCTCCACTGCTGGAGTATAAATCAAACTGGCAAATCTTCTTTCAGTAAAAAATTAAATTTAGGCTGAAAAATATGGTGACCTTGAAAAGGTACCAAAGGAAGAAAGTTATTGTTAACTACAAGGTATGAATAGATTACATTAACAGGGTGTCAAGTTTCAATTTTTTCCTATTTCTTTCTATGGGGCCTGACATTGAATCTTTGGGTTTAACAGAATTGTTTTTTAGATTTGCTGTACGAGACAAACTGAAAAAAAAAAACAAAAAACTTTTTTCATCCAATTTCAGAATTACAAGTCTTATTTTTCTTATTTTTTACCATCCCTTGTTTCCTACTTTCTGAGCCTCCTTTGCTGCATGACACCCTGTACTATTGAGTAACCGTGTCCTAGAGACCCACATGTAAACCCTATTCAAAGGGGACAGACGGCAAATTTTTGTTGCTTGAAATATCTGTATCTAAACGTTGTAGCTGTTTCAGATAGCTGTCGATACTTTGAATAAAAGCTCTGAGTGATAAGGGCTCATGGTCACAGCAAAAGACATTTTTTATGATTGCTCCATGTTAGTTTAATATCTGACTGCTTATTCTCTATTTTTTTTTTTTTTGGAGACATTCCCTGAAAGTTTTCAGAACACATAGCTTATTTTTTTTCCTTTTTGGTGTTTTGTTCTTCCTGTTCTTTGGTGAAAAAACTTGACTCCTTAAATTTATCACAAATAGATCTCCAACTGTCCAATAGAATTGAACGCCCCACCTACTGTCACATTGATCTACAGGTCAAAAAAAAGAAACAAAAAACTGTGCTTGAAATTATATTACCTAAACTTTCCGCAACCTTGGTGAGATATTTGTTTAACTTCCACTACAGTCACAAAACAATAAATAATAAAATACAAACCAACGCTCAATAGAATCTTGTGAGTTAAGCTTTAACCTTATTTATTGGTTGTACAAACAACTGTCAAGGAATGACTTGCCAATTGAAGCCCAAAGCTTAGCACCCCTTGGATTGAAGTGATTTATTAGCCTGAGAAAACAGCTGACATTTTGTGACATTACCACCGGTTTCCCTGCCAAATGACGTCTGAGAAACGAGCGCAGAAACTCCATACTGATGACATTTCACTACCCAGTTCTAGATAGTGCTTCTGATTAGTCATGCCACATGGGAAATTTTCCTTTAACCAATCAGAGGCATTATCCAGATCTGGGTAATGACACGTCATCACTGTGGAATGTCTGTGCTCATTCTTCAG
Source organism: Porites lobata (assembly GCA_942486035.1). Taxonomy (NCBI): domain Eukaryota; kingdom Metazoa; phylum Cnidaria; class Anthozoa; order Scleractinia; family Poritidae; genus Porites; species Porites lobata. The sequence continues at coordinate 3,177,291 of CALNXK010000045.1, forward strand.
ACGTCATTTTGTAGGAAAACCAGTGGAAGCATAACTAAATGTTAGCTGTTTTTTCAGGCTAGTGACTTATCAACTGAAAAAACTCCCAAATTTCTACACTGCCGATAATAAACCAATTCAAAGGTAATTCAAAGGTAATTTCCCAATTACCATTGTTTGTACAATGGTGGCACACACACAGGAATTAGAACTAATGATTATAATACATTACTTTGAGACAATCAATGAATCAGTTTGTCACATGACTGAGAAATTGTCTGTAGATGCTTATAAACTTAAAATTTTTGAATATTTTCACCTGCCCTCATGAGGACCCTAAAAATTTTTTCCTCCTGATAAAAGCCAAATAGAATTTCTGGACATCTCAGACTGTTTTTAACCCCGATTTCTGACGATTCTCAGCTTTCCCAGAAAGTCCTTCAAATGACAACAGAGATCTCACTAAAAATTGCCAAAGATTTTAATATATAAAAATGTTAAATCTAAAAATGGCTCACACCCCTATATGAGGACGTTTTCTCAGTCATACAGCAATTGGGCAATTAAATGATTGTTGAGTATTTTATATAATATGAAACTTCTATTATTGTGTTAAAGAAAATGTTGAGTGAATGGGGGCTGTGGAACAACAGCTGGGCGAAAAACCTCCCCGTACGTCCACTTGCTCCTAGGAGGAAAACCCCAGGCCAGCTGTACCCCACATTCAGGCCTCCCGGGCAGGGCCAAAAATTTTGAATATTTTTTATCAGGATTTTATACTACTATTATTACTATTGTTATTTATTTAAAGATTAAGAGAATATTAAACCAGCATTTTTTTAAAATTATATCCTAAGAAATACAAACCAGGTGTTGCAAGACTCTTCACAATCCACAGCCCAACTCTTGCACCAGGTGCCCATGACATCTTATTCCTTGCCCTTGCAGTCCATCCTCTCCATTATTCACTTAATGAGGTTCTTGTACTGGGTGCATGTGATGTCATCCAGCCTACTCTCTAGTTTGCCCTCTGGTCTATCCTCTCCATTATCCAGTTGCCTTGTATGAGGTCCATGTGATGTCATCCAGCCCAAGCTCTCTAGTTTGTTCTCTGGTCTATCCTCTCCATTATCCAGTTGCCTTGTATGAGGTCCATGTAATGTCATCCAGCTAGCTGATTTGTTCCCTTCTGGTGTCCAACACTGTGCGTCGACAAATGTAAACCTGCTTCAGTCAGTCACTCTTGCAGTTACTTCCTGTTGGACAAGAAAAAGAATTCATTTTCCATGTACATATTGTTTACAAGTATATTTTACATCAAGTCCTTCTACCAAAAGACGGCTGCTAAGTTATATAGGCATAGTCATAGCATAGTGAGGGATCAGATAATCACAAATTCCCCAATCTGATTGGCTAATGTGTTCTCTATCTACATGTATTACACAATAAAACAGTGACCCGTACGAAACGCGCAGCGCTGTTGCAGCGCTGCAGAATGGCTTCAAGAAGCGCTGCAGAATAGCTGCAAAGAGGCTGGCTGCAGCAGTCGCAAATTTTGGCTGTTCGGGGCAGCGCTATGAAGCCGTTTGAAAGCGATAAGCAGCGGTTTAGCAGCGGTGGAAAGGACACACAAAAACGCTGTCAGCGCTGCCAAATAGCTGCAAACGTGTACAAAAATTCAAAGAATTATGGCATTTGCCTAAACCGGCTTAGTAGCAGAGTAAAAACCACTAGAAAGTCAAAATGCAACTTATACTTTATTAGTATCCACGCGTACACGTTACAAAAGCACGTGACATAGAACAAATCTGCAACAGTCTCGCTTTGTAAATATTTAGCAATCACGGTCACTCATCTGAATGTAAGAACATCCATTAACAGGCAGACATTGAAAATTATCTTTTTTAAAAATAAAGAGAATAACATCGATTGTTCTACATAAAGTTTACATGCACGGCCATTAGGCAAATGATATTTTGATTCGTTGCAACGGGCTAAGCTGGACATTGCTCACCTTGACGTTTCGTCCATGATCCACGATCTTCTACACTTTTTTCATGAAAGAAATCAACCCAATTTTACTTTGGTCGTCGTTAAATTTTACCATGGACTAAGGAACGAACATTACCACGAGCGTATAAGAATCTTGTAAGTGCGAACCCCATCTGAGATTCTTGTATCTGTGTTGCTTGCTCTGGTTCGATTCGTGGATACTTAGCGTAGAAGTCACTATTCAGTGCGTTGTTTGCAAATACGTTTGAGCTGTTCCATCCAAAGACTTCAACAGAACTTCCATCTCGAAACAGAACTAGATGCTAAAAAACTTAGAATGTTTGCGCCTTTCATTCAACGGTCGCAAATGTTGTGTTTGTCTAAAGATGTAATGGGATCTCATGCAAAAGGACCGACCAATTAGATTACGGCCTAGAATGTCTCCAGGGAATTAGCGATAACATTCCCACACTCGCCGGTCACGGAATGAAATTTATTGAAATCTTTATTCCGAAAGCATAGGATTTGGAGGTTTATTCAATAAGTGATCTTCTTTGCGCACAAGCTTACTCACATTTCTTAGAGGTACAGTCAAAGTTTTCGCGTTCTAAAAGCCGTAATCTGTGCCAAGGCTTTATCTGGCGATTCATGTTATTGGCGCTCAAGAAAGTCAGATCGACCGCAGCTGAATTGTAGCGTTACTGCAGCTACTTCGCAGCGTTTGAAAGTCGGCAACTGCGCTGCAAAACCGCTGCCGAGAGCTTCAAAGAGCCTTCAAAGGCTGCACAGCGCTTTTGCATCCCGCTGCAACTTGAATGAAGCTGCTGTTTGGCTTCTAAAAGGCTGCTGAACAGCTGTAATTTAGCTGTACAGCTATTTTGCAGCGATTTTGTGGCGCTGTACAGCGCTGCAAGTTTCGTACGGGGAGTGGCCTTGCACCACCATATTTAGAGTGTTACGTCAACAAAAGATCAGCTATCCACAGCTACAATACTAGATCTAGGGACAATTTAGTCGTACCACTTTGTAGGACAGCCACAGCACAGAGGTCCTTTAGTTACAGAGCAATCACTGCTTGGAATTCTCTTATAAGTGAAGAAACAAAAAATAGCGCAACACTCTCAGTTTTTAAGCGCGCAGTAAAGCGCGAATTATATAATAGTTCGTAGTAAATTTTTTAGGTTTAGCATTTTTAGAATAGGTTAATTTATTTATTTGAATTAGTTTTTTTTTTTTTTTTTTTTTTTTAATCATGATATTATTGTAATTTTTATAAGTCGTTTTTATTCGATTTCCAATTATTGTAAATTAAATCGGAAGAGCCACTGGCTGGAGATTTAATAAATTTACTACTACTACTACTGAGTAGTGAGCCAGAGTTTTGTGAAGAAAAAAAAACCAATCATATTTCTTTAATGAATCAATTTTGTAAAAAGGAGAAGTAGATAAACTATCAATGCTACCATCTCTATAACAAGTAAAGCTGTCAGAAAATAAAGAAAGTTCAGGCCCCAATCCCTGTTAATTATTGGAATTGATTCAGGAGGAACCACTCATCAAACAATTACAATGCCGGGGGCCTGGTCTGTTTACATATAGGTTGTTAAATAAGGGTGTGTTCCTTTCGGTGAATCCAAAAACGGATTTTAGATCTAAAAACAGATTTCGCGTTCCTTTCGGCAAATCCAAATCCGGATTTTTGATCTGGTGAATCCTTTTTAAAAAAGGATTCACTGGATTTGAAATCCGAAGAATCCAAATCCAGATTAGCGGATTAGTGATCTACGCTGTTCCATTCACAGTGGATCCGAAATTAGTCAGATGATCCAGCGGTATTTCCAGTTAAAGTATTCCCATAGAGGCCGTAGAGTTTCCTCGTTGTGGTCATTTGCCCCAAAACATCTGAAAAGATTAGAAGATTGTTCCTGGTACATTAAAATATCCATATACTGACCATTTGTCTCTAAAGATTGCTTGAAATCAGAAATAAGTAAAAGTAACAAATGAACTGCTATCTAACTACAAACTCGCTTGTAGACGCGACAGGCATTCGATCGTGCTACATAAAAAAATCCGAGCTATGGAACTGGATCAAACTGGCCGACATTCTTTAGATAATTTTCAATTTTAATGCGCTTCTTTCTTTGTCTGTTTTATATGTTCCATCGTCGCTATTCGAACTGCCGACCACTAAATTCTGCACGGTATAATCGCATAATTTGTCAAACAGTAGAAAACACGTCATTTTTTGAGAGGCTGTCGTGCATATTGCACGCGTTGGCGAAAGGTTACCAAGGTTACAAATCCAATTTCGGATTTCATGTTCCTTTCGACCGAGAAATCTGGCAAATCTAGGATCAAAAATCCGGTTTTGGATTCGCCGAAAGGAACACACCCTAAATGTACTGATCCAGGTCTACAACTGAGAGATCTGGCACTACTTAACAGCTTGTTGCTGTGGACTTGCACCTATTTACAGTACCGTTCAATAGTAAGTTGACAGTCCATTGCGAGTCTTGATTCTTGACTCGATTCGTGATTCTCGATTCCTGCGCAAATAGAGAATCCAGAATCGAGAACAAACTATCGAGAATCAAGTCGAGGATCGAGTCTTGCAGGACAGAAAACAAAAGACTCACCCATGACTGATTTATCGATAATTTTGTACGGCTGTAACATGACGCGGCACGGTTATACAGTCGACTTCCGATAACTCAAATCCTCACTAACTTGAACCTTACGTTAATTCAACCAAAATCGATTTCCCCTGGATTTTCGTTATACATATTCACTGTAATTTTACCCTCGGTAACTCGAACCCCACGATAACTCGAACTCCCGCTAACTCGAACCAATTTTCGTTTCCCCTCAGGTCATTTTCTATATGACTTCACCCTCGATAACTTGAACCATGTTTTGAGCCCTTAAAAAGTAGGGGAAAAAGCCGTCTACTGGCGTCCGAAACATAGAATTTTGGATTTCCTATTGATGTGTTGTAGGAGTATAGTTTACTAGTGGAGGCTACTGTTGATGGACACAGGCTAAGCAGCTTTACTTCTCAAAACAGTAAAACGCATGGTCTATTTAGGCTATGTTTTGTTACGTTACGTTCTGATTTATAATCTACAAGTATCTTTTAATTTTCACTTGACATTTCTACAATTAAATGTGATTAAAATGTTCACTGTGCAGTAAAAACCGTTTTTTTACCTTACTCTCGGCTATTTTCTTCGAACTCCAGATAACTCGAACCTTTTTTGATTTCCCTTGAAGGTTCAAGTTATCGGAAGTCGACTGTATTTGTGCAAGTGACTGTATACTGGAAACAAGACCAATTCAAGTTATAAAGCGAATGTTTCTTTGAGGACATCTGCATCAGGCTTCATTTCCTCAAATAAAGTTTCAAATGCCTGCTACAAATGCATACAAACAGTGCATACTCGCGTACAAGCAATAGCATGTTCATTTTGTAACATCAAACGATTCGGGGCTTATCCTTGGCTTATCCTGGGCTTATTCTGGGCTTGATAAAGATCAGTGGTAACATACACGTGTGTCTGTAACATGACTAATATTTTGCTCTGAAATTGCGTTTGTGATCCTTGAAAACTTTTGAGAAAGAATGGTTTTAATTCTACTCGCAAATTTAGTGCATTCTTTAAAGTTTCAGGAAATATCTCGTAAAATTCTCTCGTAAAATTGGCCCGCTAATTTTTCTGAGAACATGATATGCATGAACTATTTGTTGCCTAGAACGTGACTGCAGCTACCGTGATGAAAAATTACGCAAGCGGATTTTATTGAACGATACTAAAAACTTTCAAACTGTATATGAAATGACATAATCAGAAAGTTGTAAAAATCATAAATTGGTTGTCATTTATTAGACCAACAAGCTACTATCTTGTTTAACAAATTGTTTTAAACTAACAACAGCGCACTACATTTGCATAATTGTGCCCAACTTCATCTACTTCATCACAGTCATCCCAGTCATTCTAGCCATCCAATTCATACCAGTCATTCTGGTCATCCCAGTCATCTAAGTCATCCTTGTCATCCCAGTAATCCCATTCCTCACAGTCATCCTAGCCATCCAATAGATCATTTTCACTATATTAATGTCACTATTACGCTTAAGATATGCATGAAAAAGTAACACAACTAAATAGCGCACGCAGGCAAATAAGACAATTACTAAAAGATGGCGTAATAAGGGGGGGACACAGCCCTGTGGCAGGTTCTAGCGACTTCAGGTTATGTGCACAGCAAAAACACAAGCCTCACTTATCGCCCCACTACCGTGGGGTAGGACAAGAGTATTGGCAGAGCCTTTCTTATCTCGCCAGCGCCGCACGGGCTGGATCGGACAAGATTAAGGCAAATGAATAAGATGGCAAGACACAAGCAATGCCAAAAGCTTGGGGGAAGTCGCAACGCAGACTTGACCGCATCACAAGGAGTGACCCCCCAAACTTTATTGATACCTAACACAACAAAACTCCTCCATAGGGAGGGAGGGTGGGTAACAAAATTACTGTAACTGTTTGGTTTCGTGCAAGCTAAACGAATAATGACCAGGTCTACAATAGCAGACGTTTGTAGCTAGACAGTGTCTCAAATCTCAACCAATGAATACAGTTGTACCATAAGCTACCTAGTCTTATCATGATTAAAGTCTAGCCATGAATAGGGCCTTGAAAACAGTGACCAATCTGTGCAACGCTAAGAAAAATATGATGACAAACATATGACAAATTAGTCAGGTTCCAACCACGAACAGCTTTTGTTTGTATCTTAAAATATATTTATTAGTGTGCTTTCAGTCATAAATAAGGCTTTAAAGATCGAACAGAGGATACATTGGGGCAGGCTACCTTAGAATCCAGACACGTACAACAATCGAGAATCGAGTCTCAACTCTCGACTCGATTCTCGCGAGGATTGAGAATCGAGTGTCAACTTACTTTTGAACGGTTCTGTAAAAAACATTGAGTAGCGCACTAGTTTTGTGAAGAAAAATAAGACAATCATACTTCTTTAATGAATCAATTTTGTGTATGTTTCTGAAGGAGAAGTGGATAAACTATCAATGCTACTATCTCTAAAACAACTAAAGCAGTCAGAAAATAAAGAATGGGCATTTTAATGCAGTTATTTCCTTGTGACAAGCAGAGATGCTTTACGTGGATTCAAGACCATCAAAGTGCCCTGTACCAAGCTGATAAGTTCATGCCCCAATCCCTGTCAATTATTGAACTTAATTTAGGTAGGACCACTCATCAAAGAATTACAATGACAGGGGCCTGGCCTGTTTACATTATAGGTTGTTAAATAAATGTACTGATCCAGGTCTACAACTGAGAGATCTGGCACCACTTAACAGCTTGTTGCTGTGGACTTGCACCTATTTAATACTTAAAATGCCTTGAATGACCAGAGTGACTGGGTTGATCATGGTGACTGGGATGACTGGGATAACTGGGATGACTGGGGTGACTGGGATAAATAGGGTGACTAGGATGACTATGATAAGTTGGATGACTAGGATGACTGTGATGACTTGCATGACTGGCATGAATGACTAGGATGACTGAGATGACTGGGATGGCAAGGGTGACTGCGATGACAAGGGTGATTAGGATAACTTGGATGACTTGGATGACTGGGATGACTGTGATATCTGGAAAGACTAAAAATAATAATAATAATAATTTAATGATTTGGAGGTAGCACATCCACAAAGTACCTGATTCCTGATTGAATTGGAATTTGGAAATGGTGGTTAAAGACTTTGATGACTGGGATGACTAGGATAACTGGGAGGACCAGGGTGACTGGTATGACTAGGATGACTGGGAGGACTAGGGTGACTGCAATGACTAGGATAATTAGGATGACTACGATGACTAGAATGACTGAGATGCCTGGGATGAATAGGGTGACTGGGATGACTAGAATGACTGGGATGTCTGGGATGAATAGGATAACTGGGATGACTGAGATGACTTGCATGACTGGTGTGACTAGGATGACTAGGATGACTGGGATGACTGGGACAACTGGCATGATTGGGATGACAAGGGTGACTGCGATGACTAGGATAACTTGGATGACTAGGATGACTACAATAACTAGGATGACTAGGATAACTGGGATGACTAGGATGACTGGGATGACAAGGATGACTAGAATGAGTGGGATGATCATGATGACTAGGACGACTAGGGTGACTGCAGTGAATCGGATGATTAGGATGACTAGAACGACCACAACGACTGGGATGTCTGAGATGAATAGGGTGACTAGGATGACTGGGATGACTGGGGAGACTTGGATGCCTGGGATGAATAGGGTGACTAGGATGACTGACATAACTGAAATAACTAGGATGACTTAGATGACTAGGATGACTGGGATTACTAGAGTGACTAGGATGACCGAGATAAATAGGGTGACCAGGATGACTGAGTTGGAAGGGTGACTAGGATGACTGGGATAACTGGAATGACTAGGATGAATAGGGTGACTGGGATGACTGGAATGACTAGGATAACTGGAATGACTAGCATGACTGGGATGAGTAGGGTGACTAGGATGACTGGGATGACTAGGATGAGTAAAATGACTAGGATACCTGGGATGACTGGGATGAATAAGGTGTAGGGATGAGTGGGATGACTAGGATGACTGGGAAGAATAGGGTGACTAGGATTTTTGGGATGACTGGGCTGACTGGGATGACTAGGATGACTGGGATGACTTGGACAACTGGGAGGACTAGGATGACTGGGATGACTAGGATGACTGGAATGACTGAGATGAATGGGGTAACTGGACAAACATTAACCACAAGGGACTGCAAAGGACCGCAAACAAATATGCCAAAGAACGTAGGATCTATAAAGACCTGATCAGCAAAAAAATATAAATGTAGACATATTAAATTCTGCAAGTAGAATACTGCAATGCTGATCGTACTACGTGAAAATTAACTCTGGAAGACATCAACACAACATCGAAAGAACTCAAAACAGAGCGGGATTGTATCCATAGACAGCTGTTTCGCCCTCTTTGGGGCTCGTCAGTATGGCGTAACAACCAGAGATCAGGCTCTGATGAAAAATATCCACACACTCTGATTTAAGCCCCGACCCAGAACTCTTAACACCCAAAGAATCACGCCATACCACGTGTCTTCTGGGGGGCAAGAGTCCAAGTGCCAAGTTGATGTCTCGCAGAGAAAAAGGGTAAAAAAAAGGGTAACTGGGATTACTGGGATGATCAGGATGACTTGGACAACTGGGAGGACTAGGACGACTGTGATGACTAGGATAACTGGGATAACTGGGATGACTAGGATGACTAGGATGACTGGGATGACTAGGGTGACTTGACTAGGATGAATAGGATGACTGGGATGAATAGGGTGACTGGGATGATTGGGATGAATAGGGTCACTGGGATGACTGGAATGACTAGGATAACTGGAATGACTAGCATGACTGGGATGAGTAGGGTGACTAGGATGACTGGGATGACTAGGATGAGTAAAATGACTAGGATACCTGGGATGACTGGGATGAATAAGGTGTAGGGATGAGAGGGATGACTAAGATGACTGGGAAGAATAGGGTGACTAGGATTTTTGGGATGACTGGGCTGACTGGGATGACTAGGATGACTGGGATGACTTGGACAACTGGGAGGACTAGGATGACTGGGATGACTAGGATAACTGGGATAACTGGGATGACTAGGATGACTAGGATGACTAGGATGACTGGGATGACTAGGGTGACTGGGATGAAAAGGGTAACTAGGGTGACTGAGATTACTGGGATGACTAGGATGAGTGGAATGAGCAGGATGCCTTGGACAACTGGGAGGACTAGGATGACTAGGATAACTGGGATAACTAGGATGACTGGGATGACTGGAATGAAGATTATGACTGGGATGAATAGGGTGAATAGGGTGACTGGGATGACTAGGATGAATAGGATGACTGGGATGACTAGGATGAATAGGATGACTGGGATGAATAGGGTAACTGGGATGATTGGGATGAATAGGGTGACTGGGATGAGTAGGATGACTGAAATGACGGGGATGACTAGGATGAATGTGGTGAATTATTTGAAGTGGGTGACAGGGACAACTCGGATGATTAGGATGGCTACGATGACAACCATGACTGGGATCAGTGTGATGACTGGGATGAATATGATGAACATAATGACCGATATGACATGACTGGGATGACTTATAAGCAATTTTGTATTGCAGCCCCATCGTGGTTTTAGCATCCACTGTGGACAATGGTGGAGTTGCAGGGAAACACCCCAAATAATTGAGGGCCATTTGCAAAAAGTTTAAGAGACAAAATCTAAAATCAGTGTAGCCCCCACAGGCCATCTGCACAAATAAGGTATGTCACACATAATATTGATTTATTTACCATGAGAAAATTAGGACAGTTGTTTACCTTGTCTTCAGGGTCGCCTTCTCTCGCTGATTTTGTTATCCAACAGTCATTCCTGTGAGTTGTTTTGCAGGTTGCCATTCTATTCCACTTTACCAAGAATCTCAAATATGTGATGCAATATTGTCAATCACTAAAAGAAAAATTTACAAAAATTAACTTGATTTGACCTAGCATTTTAAAGAACAGAACTTGCATAAGAGTTTTTTAGACACCTTATCTCATGTCAGGTCAGTTGGTCAAGTTAAGAGTCCATAAGTTGTATTTTGAATGGAAATTTAACTGCTTTTACATCCTTTTTATCAAGGTGTCCATAAAAGCAAGGTGTTCACATGACCAGAATTGACTTTACTAGGGGGCTCCATTTCCGTATTTCCAAATTTTGGTCTAGACGGGGATGTTGTGCTGTACAGGGTATGGTTTTCAGGGTCTTGAGTCTTCCCCACTAATTGGCATCTTTAACAGGGAGTGTTTTTGAACTGGAAGCCTTTAAAAGAGTACGTGTGAAGGCTGCAGGTTCCATGAAATTAGTATGAAAAAATTACCTATTTCTGTATGCAACACCTAACTAATCAGGGTTACAGTTGAACCTTGATTATCTGGACTTTTCAATTATACACACTTGTTTTGCTGGTCCTGTTTTTCATGAATATTTACCCTTTAAGCCCTAAGAGTGATCAGCATCATGTTTCTCCTTGCAATATGAATGCCTTGTAAAACAGAGTGCTCACTAGCCAGGCTGCTGCCTAACGGGTGCCCGGTTACCAGAGGCGCCTACGATTTACCCTTTGGCGACCAAAATTTCAAACAGGGAGCCCAAACAGGCACCTAAAACGTATGATTCTCGGGCTAACTTCCAGAGAACAAACAACAAAATTCCCTGCTCCTTCTGCACTTTTGAAACGACAAAGGAAAACATCATTTGATCGTTGGCCATAGGCAAAAAATAATATATTACCGCAGATAAAAGGTAAACAAACAGCACTTATGTCTTGAAATTCGCTTCTGTGACTTCTGCTGCGGAGCAGTTAAGGTTTCTCCCCTGACAATGGTGTCAAATGAATAATTTAATAGTCTGTGAAAAACCTTCAATAATAAAACCATGACTTTTCCTTCAGCGTTAGAAACATTAGGTCGCTACTGCATGAGGTAAAAACTGAGAAAAAGTCGCGATCCGTGGAAAAGCAAGCTGGTTTCAAATTACATGTAACATTGGTATGCTATGAACTTTTGCAAGTTTGTAGCGTTTTCTATCTTGCTAAGAACACAAACAGTACACTTGGAGGTTGCTGTTATCATTTATTCAGTGTTATCTACACCTTCTTTATTTTTTGCTGTACGTTTTGTGAGAACTTTAGAGCGGCTCGCAAACACATTCCAGTTTTTAAAATTAATGATTCACAGCAGCTATACAAGATCACATTTCAATCTCTTTTTAATTTACGCTGTTGCGTGCCATGTCCATAAATACAAACCTTCACATATATAAAAACAGTTGTGATAGTTCAAAAGATAGACTTGATACAAAAATACTGAGTCAATTTTCCAAACTTCCAGATAAAAACCTTTCGTTGGTCCTTTTTTATCACCTAAAAACTTAAACTTAACTTAGCTCAAATTGTATTTGTAGAGTGACGCAAGGTCCGTTGGTCCGTGCATTCAATTCAGTTGCGAATGGTTATTGTTATGTTTCTCGAGAAATAAATCGTTTCCTGAAATCCTTTCGAGTGGTGAGTATAAAAATGCTGGTTTCTCAAAACTCGAGACTCGGTTTTCGTGTTTCGAAACTCGATTCATTCGAGGCTCAAGTATTGTTCCAGTTTTGTCTCATCAGGCAATGCTCCTTTTAAGCCTTCCCAACTTATCTAAGAAGATCGAAGGGCTTCTGCTCGCAGGGTATAAATTGATAAACAAGCAACAACAACTTCAAGGATAGATCTTTCCAGTGATACCTCATTTTGGATATTTTTTAAAAATCCTGTCAAAATTATACTCACTAAAAAAGGTAACATTTTGGGGAAAAATCCACTGCCAGTTTCGCTGCTTACATACTACTCTTTGAAGATTAATCTGCCTCTTTCACAAAAAGTTAGCCAGCCACAATTCCATGCAAAACAAGGACGATAAAGTGGGCAACAAAACTGCCAATAAACAAGAAAGGCAAAGGAAAAAAAGAGAGCAAGAGAGGAAGATTGAAATAGATTCGCAAAAAAAAGTCCACATTTTGGCTTTTGAGCATGCGTGAAAAACAAAAAAGCTGTTTAATTATGTCAGATTAGTCGAAAAACATGCCTTTTTCCTTGGAAAACTCTTTTTTAGCCTTTCTTAAGCTAATCAGCTGAAAACCAGTCCAAAGAAGAGGAATTGGTGAAAAATGCGTTTTTTTCTCTACTCGATGGCCGTCACCAAAGGGTTAATAAAGTTACTGATCTTTTTTGATTGGGCTCCTAGAAATGCGGCTTGGCTCCTAACTTTCTAATTTTCTAAGGCAGCAGCCTTGCAGTAGAATTACAGACGTGATCACACAAGATGAATTTGCTTGATATTTTATCAACTTCTCCCCCTACTTCTGTAGGAAATGAATAGGGGCCACAAATGAGAATTTAAATTTTGATGTTAGAGTTTAAAGGGTTGATTAAAGATGTGATCTTGAAAAATTGAAACGATTAAAAGTTCATTAATCCTTCCAAAAGTCTGTTTAAAACACTGTTTTAATCTGTTTCGCTTTGAAAAAGCGCAAGTGGCATAAGATGAACAATTATTCAGCTGAATTCTAATATGCTCAATTGTTATGTTGCTAAGGGAATGTCATGCTTGATTCCTCATTGGTTCGATCATAAACTCAAATGACTGCCATGTCTATGCAATGAACGCAGTCTGTTATTTCGATAAAGGATAAGCAAACCATTATTTCACATGTGGAGAAAAGTGAAAAAGGAACAAATTTAGCACTCAAGTTTAAAATCAGCAAGCAGCAGATCTCAGATATATGCAAAAACAAAGAGAAGATCCTGAAAGTCACCGATCGACGGTGTTGAGACAAGTGTAGGATTGAAAATACGGGTTTTAAAGGCTTCAGCAGCACACCTCTATACCATTGTAGCAAAATCAGCTGACCCAAGGGTACGATATTATTCTTTAGTAAAATCCAACTAGTGGTCTATTATCTATGCTGCATTCTGATTGGTTGGGCTACTTCTAGGCTATATGTTATTGCCCACTAGTAGCAAAAAGCGCCGGCTTTTTGGCAGCCAAAAAGGATTAATGTCTAGCTTTAACTAGCTTAAGTTGTTTTGCCTTGATATTTTCAACCAACTAGTTGGATTTTACTACAACAATTATTCCTCTCGCCCTCATAGCCTCTGAGTCAATTGCCTGTGTGCAGACGTCTCCTATTTCCTTTGTTGCACAAAGGAAATAGGAGACATCTGCACGCAGGCAACTGAGTCAATAGCCTATTCGGCCTTGTGCAGGCTATTATTACACATTTTTTAGCAATATGGCCTCGAAAAAGCAACATAAGGCTACATGAAATTGGAACATGGGTAAATACCAACCGGGAAGAGGAACATGGACTACTCCTCAAAATAAAAAATGACCAAACTTGAAATTCAGACTAGGGACATACATACCACACCCATCCCCCCCATATTTGTCCAACACTCAACCATACTTATGCATGGCATTGTTTAAATTCTCATTGTATTTTTTGTTCTCTATTCTTGTACTTTCGTACAGAATTTTCATACCAATACAACGCCATGCATAAATTTGTCAGAGCATTGGACAACCTTCCCCTCATCCAAGAGCAGACCTCTCAAGTCTCACGGTTTTGAGGACAATCTCATGGTCTCACGATGAGGCACAAAAATCTCACGGTAAACAGATTCACAAGTCAATTATGTAGAAATCCACAGTTCTCAGGCATATTCATCTCTATTCGTCATATTTTATCGTCTTGTTGACAAGATAAATGCCAAATAAGGTTATTGTTACCAGTTTGTCACATTTAGATATGTTTCGTACATGATGTCAAAATGGTGGGAAATGATGAAAAATATATTCATCACGCAAAGAAAAAGTTCAAAACAGAATGGAAAGGTTCGTATCCTGTTAAACGTATTCTTAGCGATCCATTTTCATTTTTATGTCTTCCTTACACCTGGTTTTAGTTTTTTTTGATGCCATCGATAAACCTCCAGGTTTCTCCCCAAATCTCCAGGTTTTTTTGCCTTGATCTCCAGGTTTTTGGTCGTAGTTACTAAAACATGGAACAACCTAAAACCACTTAAAACCACCTAAAACCATCTACAACCACCTAAAACCACCTACAACCACCTCAAAAAATTCAACAACCACCTACAACCATCTACAACCACCTCAAAAACATCTACAACCACTCGCAAACAATCTAAAACCATCTAAAACAAGGTATAAATGTCTCATATAAGGCGGGACAACATGTCACGTACATGAAATACGAGAATCAAACAAAACATCCACTTCCCCCCAAAATCTTACTCTCCCTGGTCCCTTGTATCATCAACCATTAAGCTTAACACAAAACTTCCACCGCACTGTCCTCTTATGTTGGGAGAGCTGGATTATAAGTTTGATTTTGTTTCCTCTCTCTTGTGAAACTCATCGACAATTTGATTATAATTTGAGCAACAACTGATGGTTTGTGATTTTTAATTTTGTTTTAAAATTATGTTTAAAATGTCACATTACCAGTTTTTACCTTGTTTTCTTCTGAATCCATTGCATTATAGATTTTATTTTTTATTAAAATAACATTTTTAACAATGATTACACCTACTAGTCTCCGTTTCCTGTGTCGTGACGCAAGGGAGTTTAGCCTTGCGTGATGACACCGGAAACGGGTGTGAAAGACAATAGGGTTAATCCAAAGGAGTCAACGGGAATGTACAAACATGTTTGGTGAATGATAAACAGATGCTAAGAAAATTAACTTGTCCTTAGGAATGTAATCCGCCACCTCAGAACAAAACAGCAGTGAAGCAGACTCCGAGAGAGAGAAAAACCCTACCTTGTGCTATTATGTATAAACAAATGAAACGTGAACCAAAACGTCTCACTGGTACCCAGGGTAGAAAAAGCCAAATCAAGTCAGGCTTTCGACTACGAGTTTGTTATTAATTTTTATTTTATTATTTTTTGTGACTTGATAGTTCATTTTGTAAAGTTCTTTAAGTCTTTTTATATACTTAGCATGATCTCGCATTTCATTTCGTGACTTAAGCCAATGGTTGATGATACAAGGGACCAGGGAGAGTAAGATTTTGGGGGGAAGTGGATGTTTTGTTTGATTCTCGTATTTCATGTACGTGACATGTTGTCTCGCCTTATTTGAGACATTTATACCTTGTTTTAGATGGTTTTAGATTGTTTGCGAGTGGTTGTAGATGTTTTTGAGGTGGTTGTAGATGGTTGTAGGCGGTTGTTGAATTTTTTGAGGTGGTTGTAGGTGGTTTTAGGTGGTTGTAGATGGTTTTAGGTGGTTTTAGGTCGTTCCATGCTTTAGTAACTACGGGTTTTTGGTCTTTTGGGGTTGAGAGGTCTGCAAGAGGGCCTCTTTTTGGTGAAGCCCACATTAAGCGAACACCCTATATTATATTAAGTGAACGAATGGCTCACTTTGTTTGAGGACTTTCTTCCCATTTTCACTTGAAGAGCAAGCCTGTATTCAGGGAACACCAACTAAGGTCACGTGGGTATTCACAAATTACAGGTTTCACTGTAGATGGGGATGGTAAAATGTCCGGAGAAGGGCTACCTTAAAATTACCCAATAGTGATCAGATTTAAAACATTAGCTTAATCCTTTCACTAACATTATCTAAATATTTCATGCTCATGAGACCAACATTTTCTGTGTTCAAGCCTTAAACTTTAAGTTAAGCTCGAGCATACCTCACAAGTTGAGACCAGTGCGAGACCTTCTGCCAAGCCACGTCCGTGAATTTCTACGCCATAAATAAAGCCAAGTGTTGACGAATAAGTTAAAGACCCCATCGAGGTGATATACGAGTACCTGCAGTCTAAAAATGTCACTTTAGGTCCAATTTAACTGCAAACATGTTCTGCGTGCTCCGTCGCCATATTTGTTTCTTTTCGTGCCCAGTCTCAATTAGCGCGCGAGTGTCGCGCGCGAGCTTTCAGAGCGCTCGTTTCGCGTTTCTCGAGTACTCGATCGAAAACGCGATCAAACGCGATCGACTTTTTCATGAAATATCAAGGTTTATGGGTGAGAAAAAAGTAAATTTTATTCCAAACAAATAAGTAATGAAACCAACACCGCGGCAAAACGCAATGCGCATGAGCACAAAATTTAATATCCGGTCAGCTTTTTATTTCCGGTCTAGTATAAAAACCAATAGCGTAAGCATAACTATGGCAAGCCAAATGTAGCAATATTCAATTCGTTTAATTTTATATGTAGTTTTGTATTATGTGTTCAACTATGCGTTTAATATTCAACTTATATTCAACATTCAACGCGTTATTCAATATTCAAATTCGTATTCAACATTCAACTATTTACTTTATATTCAATTCCTTTATATTTACCCATTCAATTATCTATTCAACAATTTCAACCATTTATTCAACATTCAACTTTAATTTTTAAAACATTCAACTATTTATTCAACATTCAACTTTAATTCAACATTCAACTATTCATTCAACATTCAACTATTCATTCAACTCTTTTGAGCCCTCACTACTTCTGGTCAGTGACACAGATCATTGCTTGTTAAAAACATTGTGGCGGTGGCGGCTAGAATGCCAGCTACGGAAATAGAAGCTTATGAAGATGACACAAGGCTGCACTTCGATGTGGAGTCTGACTTTCCAAGGTTTCTTGACTCGGTTTTACGAAGGACTGACCAGATTTCCCAGACGAAAGTGGATGACGAAATTGTGGAGCAGCATATTGTCGTTGTCGATCAAACGGAGCGTTTGCTTCGTATACCCAGGTATACGCCGAGACAGCAGTTCGAATATTAACGCCTATGACAAAGAAACCTTAGATAATCTCTCACTAGCGTTCAGTGATGTCGATCAGCCCTGCAGCAATGTTTAGCCAGAGCAACCGTCTCCCACCACAATATTATTGTATGGGTATGACCCAGAGGGCTCCTTTCCTTCAGAAGAAGATAACAACGTTGTTGTCAAATCAATTTCTTTAGATAAAAGGCATTCAATAGAGTGCTATGTGTTAGATGATGTG
>CALNXK010000045.1:3200000-3207500 GCA_942486035.1 Porites lobata
CTTCTCTTAAATGAGCGCTTTAGCTCAGAAAACAGCTAACCTACCCTATTTATAACAGAACGCTAGTCAGATGCGTAAATCTAATGGAAATGAGCTAACAAATTACACAAAGACGCTGAAACCATTGATAGGCAGGTTCATTTCTAAGAAAACCAGAATGACATACCTGGGGAGAGTTTAGAATTTGCCGACATTCTAAAGATCTCAAGTCCTTTTCATAAACCGGGTTCATAATGCTGTAAGAGGACCATCTCAGAATAAAGCCCAACTTCTAAATTCTAGTGAGCACCTACCCATTCATTGATGTCAGTTTTTTAGTTACGTTTGAAAAACGGTTGGAAAACGCCCCATTCAAAACGGGAGAATACAATTTCGTCCATCGCCTGAGTTTTTAAATCTTATCAGTCACTAATTGGGGGTGTTTCGATATATCAAAATTAAGCACTATAGCGAGTCTTAGAGGACACAAACATGTTTATTCATATTCTTTGTTTGCGTCCTCTAAGACTCGCCATCATGCTGAATTGTTTTAGAACTGTGACTGCTCTAAAACAATAATCAATGAAACATTGTGGTGGTGATTGATCTTAGGCAAATAAAAAAGCTTAAAAACAAGACCGTAATTATCGTATTGACGCAAAGCAGGGGCACCCAACGACGGTTTTCTGTAAAATATCTGGTCGGAGAAGTAAATATTGCCTAGAATTTTCTTTTATTTGAGGACAATAGCTAAAAATTTCTAGATGACCGTTCCATTCATGAACAATTTTCGGTAATAAATTCCCCACGATTTTCTAAAGTAAGTTTAATTTTTCACATTTCACTCCCTAGGTTAGGCTATTTTTCGTAGAAAAAAGGAAACCTAAAATTATTTTTGGATTAAAAAATGTGATGGAGAGAGGAATCAGAAAAATTTTCACTTTCGTAATACGTTAAATTGCATCTAAAATTTTGGGGACAATAATACAGAAGCCCTTGTAATGTCGAAAAGACTCAAGCACCCCTAGGATGACTGAATAGATATAAAATGTATTTCTAGAGATCAAAAAGCACTCTGGATAGCCTAAAAAGTGTTTTCAATGTATTGAGGAGGAAACCGTCGTTGGATGCCCCTAGCAAAGCGCACTTAATTCCAGAGAACACTTTTATTTATTTATCACAATTTAATAGCAAAAGGTTTCAGGTAAGTGATAAATACAAGGCATTCTCATAAGGACGGTCTGTAAAAGAGTCAAAGACCCCATAAAAGACAGACCACTTTTTAACAAATATTCATATCATAAAAACTAAAATTAAATAAGACAAACAATTAAAAATGTGAAAATGCATATGGAGATATAGTCGTTGCCTGACGAACAAGCAATGGTAGAGTGCTCCACATGTCCACGATCCTACTGAAAAATCTAAACTTAAATGTATTAGTTCTAGCATAATTCTTTTTAAGAGTACATTCATCTTTTCCCCTTAAAGGATACCGATCAGAATCTGAGAAAAACTGTACATATGTAGATAGATCAATATTTATATAGCCATTCAGGGCTTTATACAGGAATAGTACGTCAAATAAAAATCGCCTTTGTTCTAACGACAACAAATTGAGCTTTCTTCTCCGTTGTTCGTAATCATCATGGTCTTCAAAATAAACTTACTATAGTTGCCCTTCGCCGAATTCGCTTTAACTTAGAAATGTTTCTAGATGTGTGTCCTGACCACACAACACTGCAATACTCTAGCTGTGATCTGACCAGGGCAAGATACAGAGTTCTCAATGTGGAAACATCTTGAAATCCTTTACAGGTCCCTTAGACCTAGGATCTCGTTGGCCTTGTTCGACATTTTATCAATATGAGTGCTCCAAGACAGATTGCAGATTGCATTAGTTCACATTTCTTCACGTTAAACTCCCTAAGGTTTTGTTGACTCCATGCATATAAATTGTCGAGATCTGCGGGGCCGGGTTGTTCGAAGCTGGGTTAAGGTAACCCACGGTTAGTGCGAAATTTGAACTCGGATATGAGAGCTTAAAAAGCAAATTCAGTTTTATTTTCTTTGCCTACAATTTGATGACTGGATACTCTAAAAAGAATAGAGAAAAATATCCGATAGTGTGCTTTTGATAAAAAGAAAAGAAACCTGGGTTAAAATTTAACCCCGGGTTAGCGCTAACCGGCGTTCGAACAACTCGGCCCTGACTGAAATACGGAATGATCAGCTGGACAGTTTATAATCCTGGATGTTTTGCAGTCGTCAGCATATAATGACACACAGTTTCCAGGCATTACTACTTCAGGCTCACCAATGAAAATTACAAAAAACAAAGGGCCCAATAAGGAGCCCTGAGGTACGCCAGATGGAATAGCACACCATGTAGAATTTATTCCTTCTATGAAAACTCTCTGTTCTCATTCAAAGCGCACGGGAGATACCAAAATTACACATTTTTGCAGCAGGATATTATGTGCCACTCTGTCAAAAGCCTTTGCAAAGTTCAGAAAGACAACGTCCACCTGTTTGCTCTCATCCAAGGCCTTTGACCATTGATGGTGTGACAGAACTAACTGAGTAATATCATATTATAACTTAGATATCTATTTGGCATTTCATCACGTTTGTCAAGATCAGTACATTTACAAAGTTTATCAAACCAAAGTAATACTCGTGTTGATGTAAGACAGGTAAGTAATTGAGCTTATTTGAAGCAAGCGTGAATTGAAGGGCAGGTCTTGACGAGAGTAGCAAAAGTCACGTAGAACGAAAGAAGCCCTGACAAATATAGTAGACATAGGTTCAGAAGGTCTATACAACTTTGACGTCTCCACTATGAGGACGACTAACTGGTCCTGGCTATCCCCTCTCCTTGTGCTCCACGCTCAGCTCATGCTTCACCTTCCCCCGTAATGTATCAAAATGGCGCCTGCTTTAAAAAGTACAATTATCGCCTGTTCACTTTAGGGTCTCAGACAAGACTACTTCATTGAGATCCTAGGTATATACATTTATGTACAGCTGTGACAGTAGTTGTCAACTTGAACATATTTCCTCTCAGTTTACAAGTTCTTTGTTTCCGTTGCATCTTCGCCATCTTTCAAACTGCTCTTATCAAATGCACCTGCGATAGAAATAAAAAAAAACAATCATGACGGTTCCCTTTTGTATGTATTCTTTGCACGATTTATTTTAGCCATCGATCAACATGCTTCTGTTGCCTGTTGCGCTAAATGTTTTACCTAAATATCTGGCACAGATTTTTTCAAAGTCGAACAAATAACAAAACCTTTACATTTTGAGGAATCATTTGTATGCTAAAAATTCATTTGAGTCATATTGTATCACTTTCAGCTTAAATGTGATTCGTATAATATTCGCACTGCATACCTATTGTTCCGACACGGAGAAATAAGTTGTGGGAGGCAACCGCGACTGCCAGGACAATAAGCATGCCGAATAATGAGAGTAAGCGACGTCAACCGCCACCAGGGGAGGTGGGAGGGGCGAAACTTCTAAGTCGCTTCCACTGAACCCCGTTGAACTAGCCAAGAGGCGGGCAAAAACTAAGCAATTCTAACCTAGGGCCGCAATGCATCATGCCACGAGCGTGCAGGCCCAACACCACGGAATTTAAAAGAGTTACTTAATTCCCGCGTCACCGGTCAGTTATGTATGTAGTGAAAATATTTTACTTTATTTCAAATTCCACCTACTCGTTTGGTGTTTGTATACTGATCAGATTATAGCTTGAAGCAGGAGATTGATATCAAACCAACCATGCTATCCCTTGCCGCCCGAGCAGCCCGAGCAGCCTGTGCAATGGTTGCTTAGGATATCAGCCATCTCCTCTGGTACAAAATCGCGACTACGAAGAGAACTAAAGCAAAGCGTATTGTAAAACTCAATCGAATCGAATGGGATACTTTCTTGGGGGCATATTAAATCTTTCGACTTCTCCGCTGAACAAGTATCAAGGCGATTGATGACAAAAAACCTCCTTTTAACAAGACACGAAATCGACAAGGGATTTGCCCTTAGCTCATTTGCCAGAAAAATACATGTAGTATAAAATAGAAGTTTCAAAATCAAATGCTCCTGCAGCTACTTTGGCTAGATCAAGTGCCCAGGGAATCTTTCCGTCTGCTTTTAAACTCTCGCCCACCGGTAATTAGTACGTATACCCTCTGCGCTATATCTGGTTCCCTGAGGATGAATCTTTTTAAGCCTAAAAATACTGGCAGCGTTTTTTTAGTCTGTTCCAGGCTCTCAGATAGTAGGGATGAAGGGGTAAAAGGCGTGCGGACCGACTCAGTCACAGAGCCTGCAACAGGCCACATTTTGTCTTTCATCAGGTACACCCTCAAGAAAAAGTGTGTTTAACACTTACTTCTCTTCTGTATGATTTACTAATACAGTGAAACCTGTATTAAGCGGCCACCCTGTATTAAGCGGACACTACAGCATTCCCCGAGGGTGTCCGATTAATACAGGTTTCACTGTAAATTGTTTTCGTATGCTATTTGGAATCTCAACTATCGTTTACTACATTTTTATTTTAGTTAGTTAGAGATTCGAGCATGCTTTGCGAAATATTCCATACAAATCGGAAACTAATGGAATTCGGCCTTCTCTCCAATTGCCTCACTTCTATGAACAGGGTTGGAAAACACAATAAAAAAAACTAAGAAAACTCAGCATAACTCCCTTAATAATATTTTCCAAATGATGCGTAGTGTCACGAACATCAATTTCACAAATTTTGATTAAGATAACTAAAAAACCTAAAAATGATATCAAATACAAACCTTTGAATGTCACATTATCTCCAATCAGCATAAAGGGCGCCCACTGCTTGACGTCAGGAAAGCGACTCTCTCTCATCGACTTCATGGCCTGATGAAGAGATTCACTGGCACTTTCACCACGAACAAGGTGCTGGTAAAAACAATTCATAAACCACTCGGTAGCTTCGTCATCTACAGCCCACAGCGCCGCCAGCACGGCGCGTGCACCCGATGCTAGAAATGCTCGAGCGATTCCAACAATTCCCTCAGCTCTAATCTGACCACGTGCACTATGACAGCAGCTAAGGACAACCAGCTTGGCTGTTAGTCGAACTTGTGAAATTTCAGCCATCGTTAATAAGTAGTCTTCTTCGTGTGGAGTTCCGCAGGAGCTTATAGGGGAAAGAGCTATTTCTCCACGTTCGGCATAACCATGAGCAGCGAAGTGAATGAGACTTACTGAATGCAAGCTTTCCAGGACTGCCTGCTTAGTTGCATCCTTTCCAAGCAACGGTTGAACACCGAGCAGTCGCCCGATCATCTCTGCTTCCTTTCTCGCCCCAGGCAGTGGCGGTAACTGTCGACTTTTTCCTTGGTAGTATACAATACTAACGTCTGGCTCTCCTACGATCAGTGCACCAGTTTTACTATGGTAGTCTGCTGGACTGAGCTGAATCAACTTAAGAGTCGTCAAGGAAGGGGCAATGCGAATCCTGAAAGTATCCGATAAATACTTTTCATTACCATCCTTTAAAGCAGCAAAAGGAATAGGATACAACAAGTTATCCGGTATAATAATGATTTCTGATTCTTGGAGTAAGTCAGCTACAGGAGCGACTATCATGGTGTAACCAACAGCAAGGGTTAAAGGTTTAGAGTCGTGATTTTCGTCTTCCTCTTCTTCGATAAGACGCAAAGATTCGGAACTGTCACTCTGAGATTGTTCGCATGATAGCGGGGAACTTACACATGAAAATAATGATCGATCTTCGCATTGGTCTTGACGTAAATCAAGAGAGCCACCAAGTGTCTGATTTCCAAACACTTTATCTGCACTTTCTTTGAGTCTCGTTTGTCGAAAAGCTATCATTTTGTTTGGCTTGAGGATCCAAAAGTACATATTATCCCCGAAGCAGGAAACATAAAGACAAGAACTAAGTGCATTTTTGTTCATAATGTTCTCAATACCAGTCCATGACTGTGGGTTGACTGATACCCCTTTTTCCACAGAGTAATTATCTGAAAGTACGTCTGTCAGTGCTCTGGATCGTCCAAGCTCGGCAACGTAAAGAGCTTCATAATAATTGCCTGTAGCAATTAACAACCTACAAAGAAGAAGGTAAGGGGACACATGCTCATCAAAAAAAGAAATTTTGAATTGATCTTTCGCTCTTAAAAAATCATGCATTTCTTCGCACTTCTGAATGCTTTCATACAGATTTCGCAGAAGTTTAGTTATGCTTCCTCCTGCCACTAACTCGTTCAGAGCAATGGTAAGGTGGCTGTTAAACTGCATTTCAATGTCCCCTATTTCGTAACTTATCTCAAGTGCTTTATTAGCAAATTCTTGACTCTTTGCAGTAAGTTGAAATTCCGGACAAAGTTTTGCCAGATTTAAGTATGAAGCTCCAACACCAGCTTTGTCTCCGATTTCTTGTTTGATCACTAGTGCTTTTTGAAGGTATTTTTCAGCCTTGGTATATTGACCAACAGATTTAAACACAGTTCCTAGATTTCCGTAATCTGCTGCTTCTCCTTCTTTGTCACCGATTTCTGTCCTGATCACTAGTGCTTTTTGAAGGTATTCTTCAGCCTTGGTATATTGACCAACAGATTTAAACACAGTTCCTAGATTTCCGTAATCTGATGCTTCTCCTTCTTTGTCACCGATTTCTTTCCTGATCACTAGTGCTTTTTGAAGGTATTCTTCAGCCTTGGTATATTGACCAACAGATTGAAACACAGTTCCTAGATTTCCGTAATCTGTTGCTTCTCCTTCTTTGTCACCGATTTCTTTCCTGATCACTAGTGCTTTTTGAAGGTATTCTTCAGCCTTGGTATATTGACCAACAGATTCAAACAGAGTTCCTAGATTTCCGTAATCTGCTGCTTCTCCTTCTTTGTCACCGATTTCTTTCCTGATCACTAGTGCTTTTTGAAGGTATTCTTCAGCCTTGGTATATTGACCAACAGATTGAAACACAGTTCCTAGATTTCCGTAATCTGTTGCTTCTCCTTCTTTGTCACCGATTTCTTTCCTGATCACTAGTGCTTTTTGAAGGTATTCTTCAGCCTTGGTATATTGACCAACAGATTCAAACACAGTTCCTAGATTTCCGTAATCTGCTGCTTCTCCTTCTTTGTCACCGATTTCTTTCCTGATCACTAGTGCTCTTTGAAGGTATTCTTCAGCCTTGGTATATTGACCAACAGATTCAAACACAGTTCCTAGATTTCCGTAATCTGCTGCTTCTCCTTCTTTGTCACCGATTTCTTTCCTGATCACTAGTGCTTTTTGAAGGTATTCTTCAGCCTTGGTATATTGACCAACAGATTCAAACAGATTTCCTAGGTTTCCGTAAGCTGTTGCTTCTCCATTTTTGTCACCGATTTCTTTCTTGATCACTAGTGCTTTTTGAAGGTATTCTTCAGCCTTGGTATATTGACCAACAGATTGAAACACAGTTCCTAGATTTCCGTAAGCAGTTGCTTCTCCTCGTTTGTCACC
>CALNXK010000045.1:3225000-3236492 GCA_942486035.1 Porites lobata
ATTATTTTGAATGAACAATAAAACAATTATTGAATTCGGCTTTCGTATCATATGAAGAATTATAGAGATGCCGGAGGGTGTTATCCGCCTCGGCCGTAACACCCTCCTCGATCTCCATAATTCTTCATAAGATACTCAGCCTCATTCATTAATTGTTAAATAGCAGTAACACTAACCATAAATGTAATGAAAGTCAACCATAAATGTAATATCCACCATAAATGTAATGAAAACCCGAACCATAAATATAATAAATTATAAAACATAAATGTACTAACATTTTAACCATAAATGTAGTAAGTATTGAAAATCGTATGAATTCGAGTACATTTCTTTATTTATAGCACGAGTGATGTTGATATTGGTTAGAGCACTGCACCGTTATTGCAGAGGTGATCTTCTCCACATTTAAACTCTTTAAAGTTCAACACTTGGGCAAAGAAATCTGTCAGGATCGATCTTTTTTCAAGTCATAACTAGCTAGACAGTAAAGAAAGTGAGCTCGAAAACGTCTTTTCTTGGCTGCAGAGTTCGTGTGCAGTGGCCAGCTCTGACAATGAACCCAGAAGTTCTTAGCGACCAAACAATACCTGGGAATCCAATGGAGATTACAGTGGAACATCGATACAACGAAGGGCCAAGGGATTAGTAAAACGTGTTCGCTTTATTAAGGTTCCACTGAGCCGGGTCATCGCCAAAAACTCGCGCAATAAATGTACTGCTTGAAATATAAATGTTGGTAAGCCAATTTATAACATTCATACACGTTATGATTTAGTACCGCTCAGGGACTCTACTCACAGCACTTCACTTAGAATTTGTCTCTAGTAATAACTGAGCAAAAGAAGCCCTCGTTCGAAGTCCTGGTTCGAATCCTAGCTCGCAGCCATGTTCGAGTTTTCGCTCTGTATTTAGGTATACTCAAGTTTATGCCACGGAAACAGTTGAATTCTGAGCGATAACTGAAAGCTCTCTGGCAAATATTGCTTGCGTTTTACATTCGCTTTACTTTTCAGAATAGACGAATCTGCCAACCCTTTTACAAACTTTTTTCATTTTGTCAGCAGTTATTTACGGTTTATACTTTCCAGCAGGTTAATGATTCAGGAAATAACAAATCTCTACAAATCGTGTTCCAATCATCTCATACATATTAGTGCTTTTATACATTTAAAAGCAAAGTAACCATAGGCGTACGAGCAATTTCCTGCCAGGGGAGGCGGTAAACCATTTGCCCAAAAAGTTCTCGCAAGTTACCCAAATTTCTACGAAACAACATAGGCCGTACTGGCATATGACGGTGGCTCGATACAGTTTTTAAGGGTCAATACCTCCCAAGTTCGAGCTTAAACTACGTCGCCATAAACAAACATTTGGAAAAATTGCCATTACAGTTGTGTTAGATAAAGATGAAAATTTGTCATGATCAGGGTTGCAATGACATCGGAGTTGTCAAAGCAACGAAATGACGCCATTACCTATTTTACTTGCAGCAATATTTCTCGGCACTGGGAACTGTTCTTACAAAATCATTCACTGAGCTTTTTTCTCCAATACGGTCGCCTTGATGTTCTTGAAGTTAAAGCGGAATCTGTAAGAGCGTTATCGAAATATTTTGGGATTAAGTTTTTATTGTTAGAGATACGGTAAAAAAAGAAAATCTTGAAGTTTGGCCGTTATTTGTAGGAAACGAAGCGCTTTTGACCATGTAATTTCACCTCATAGTAGTTTTAAATCTTTTTAAAAACGCGTGTGAAAGATCGTGGAGATAGCTCCGGCCGATTGCTAGAAAGAAGGGTTTGATTAGTATGTATCGAGGCGCTCATGTTAGCGGCTTTGTAAACAGTTCGGTCTACTTTTTAAACAAATTAGTGAATAATTTTTGAACCGCTCGATAGATTTTTTTGAAAAAAAATAAGGTTCTTCTCGTAATTTAAACTGAGAATTAGTCAGCCACTTCTTCATTTTCAGACCCATTGCTGATGCTATCTGCCATACAGTGTTCTACGAGCGGAGATTATTCTAGAAAGTTATGCGGAAGTTTATTCTAATCAATGCAAATAGCCCATTCCAGCTGGTGCAGTGCCGAATAAAAGAATACAAAGTTGTAAATGTAAATGTAAATGTCGCGATTGAGAGGACAAACATACATGTCCTCTTTACATAGCTTTTTGCAGTGGGCTCGGACATCAGCATACTAAGGGCGCCGATGGCAGCCGCTATCAGTCCATTTATGAGCCCACTGAACCCTCCCAACCCATGATGAGTGATGATGTAAGTGATGAAGATAGACCACAACACCGGGAACTACGTCCCCTACTCAACATATGATACCCTTCTCTAATAACTTTGCCAGAAACTCATCACGTGCTAGGCAACCAGTGTCTCGTGTGAATACAACTGGAACATTACGCCGAGCTTCAGGTTAAAATTTTAAAGACATGAAAAATAATAAAATAATAATAAAAATAAAAAAAAATACATGAGGCGTAAAAAAAAAAAAAATAATGAAATAATAATTGTAAAAAAAACATGAAAACGTCTTTAAAAACTGGCTTTGCCCAAATTTTCTCTTGCTGCCTCCCAAAAATGGTGGGCTGCCGAAAATTTGGGGGAAGGAGGCTGCAGCTCCCCTCGCCCTTCTGGCCCGTACGCCCCCCTTAGCGAAACTAAAAATGATAAGCTCTTCTTCAAACAATTAGGTAGTTCTTACCTTTGTGGGTGAGAAAAAAATATATCCCTTTCCTGAACTAGTCGAAGACAAGCCACACTTCTTACCTCCGGCAAGTGAAGTTTGTCACGCCTGACGTTCTAGCAAACCACCCCAGGCTGTTTTGCTCTGAAAGATCAGTAAAATCAAGCAGTCCCTTGTTGAATAAGGATGTCGAGCTACTTCGTTGACACTGCTAACAGGGAATATTAAATACTCGAATGCCGCTACGGTAAAGAAAAGCTACATAAAATATAAATATAACTGAAACTTAAGACAAATTATGTCACATGCTAACACGAAGCCGAACTTATAAGATCTCGGCGTATGCAAGAAAGACAAAACCATCTTGCTCCCATATTAAATAGTATATCAAATATAGGTAACACAAAAAGCGATTCATAATGCTGACATACAATGTATCCTAAACTGCCAGGAAAAGAGAGATAAAAGAGATCAAAGTAGATCATTTTTTGAACACAGAGAATCAACTGAACTGTATAACCGACAAAACGTTGCATGAATAAAATTAAAAAGTAGGGAGAAAAAACCGTCACTTTTTGTTGCTCAACCTGTAAAATGGATGAACTTAAAAGATTCACAACTATCAGTGGAGTAAATAACGTTTTTTGTATCTTCCGACACTTTAAGTTCAAAGTATCGCTATGAAACCGTACCCAAACAAAGTTATATAAGAGACGTCAAACTAAATAGTTTGAATTAAGCGAGTAACGCTTTGCAATGCTTTAAAGTAGCCATTGTCCTTGCAATCAAGTTCTCAAAATCTTTTGCTGATGTAGAGTCTGCCAGTATTTAGAAATCGCAACGAAAGAAATCTTAATTTGCCCTACCACCGATCATCAACAACAAATCGTTTCGCTTTCCGAGAACAAGGAAAGACCGGAAACAAACGACTCTCTCTACTAATTTCCTCGTTGACATCTCAAGAACTGAAACTGAATATTCGAATATTAACTAGGAAAAGTAAATGGCTAGATCAACGTACTCACCAAGAAATCTGTCTCACCAGATCGAGAAGGATAAGTACCAAAAAGAAAGTGAAAATTGTAAACTCTGGGACTGTCCCTGCAGTAAAGAATAAACCCCCATATGTTAATGAAAGGTGGTGTGCGTCATGAGATTCGATCAATCAGAATGCGTTATTTGTAGAGTAATTTTAGCGCTTGGGAAGAGCCGTTTTCAGAAGTGTATATGGTCAAATTTTCGCTTTATTCCAAGCTTGCGTAGGTAATTTCCACCCTATACGGCCATAGAAAGTTATTGGAACACTTTATCTTGATAGTAGTTACGTTACTTTAAAATATTGTGCTTTCTTGAGCGCTTGTGACTAGTTTGAATTGCTCGGTCATGTACAAGCCGCCATGATGATTTGAGTGTTGTTTTTGCCGTTCTTCTTGGATACATTGCTGGCTACTGTTAGCGGTTTTATCGGATTTTTTTGGTCATCGTGTTACTTCAACCTTTCTTCTTCTCAAATTTTGGGGTCTACCCAGGTCTACCGCTGATAGTTTTCCCGTTATGAGCCGTTTAAAATGTCTTGGAGTTAAGAGATCGTCTCAACCAAGTAGCACAACTTCCGGGAAACGGGCTGATAAAACATGCCGAAGCGGAAGCCGATAAACGCCAAATCCAGGAAGAGTTTGTTCCATTTTCAACCGGAAAAGGTAAATAAGTGTGAATGTTGTAATAACCTTTGGAAACAAAACATTTTTCATAACCCAGTGCGGAAAATGAAAGCGTGACTTCAAAATAATTTGCATGTAGTGTGTGCTATGTGTATGCAAATCTTTATGTAAGCTTTACGTGAGGGATTAAATTGTTACAAATCTCTACCAACACACAAAACCATTATCGAAGATCTAGCCAACATACAGGATTTTTAAAACTGCGAGGTTAGGTTTACAACAGAATCGATTCACTGCGCTCACTTCAATGAACGCACAGACAAGATAGTGGTTTATTTCTGCGGCTGTAACTTCGGTGACGGAAATTCCCATTGTGCTGTAGCTGTTCGGCTCTTTCGGTCTGTTTTCCCCTTGCCTGATAGAAGATTTATTTGCGCATAAGGATTACAGACGGGCACTGTTTGCAAAATAATATAAACTTTTCGATGAAAAGAAAATTGTTTGAGAGACGATTTTTCACCTTGCTGTTTGCTCGCGCTCCCCCTCCTTGGCGGTAATAAAGTCTATCAAATATATAAACTCTACTGATGAACGAATTTTTTTAGTTAAGCAAATCCAGGTATGAACTACAGATCTCTTTCACTCTGAGATAAAAAATATGCATATAAACCAAACAGTACATAAAATCTTCTGAGAAGCAGAAAATCGTCGCTTAAAATCGGCTAGAACGCACCTTCGATCGTCCCCGATTCGCGATAAACTTGTTGACACTGCCTTATGAAGCTAATAGCAAGCATCTAAGGCCACTATGAGATCTTGAAAATTCTCCAAATCGCTCTCTTCCGTAATGTTTTTGAGGAAAGGAAGCAGTGTTTTGATCCCTGGGTTTGATTCATGCGAACTTGACCGTGTCACGATTGAAATGAGGCGCAGCAACAATTTTACCCATGAACCTTTGTGGGTCGTGACGCACACCGCCTGTGTTAATGATTCCCGAAAAGGAACACCTTAGCCGTTGAGATAAACATACACGATCGTCGCGAGGCAGCATGTCTACTGATGAATCGTTTGAAACTTTCATACCAGGGACACCCAACGACTTTTTTCTGTAAATTTGTTGGAAGGAGCAAATATTGCCTAGAAATCTCTCAAACCTGGGAAAGGCTAGCCTGTTCACATATCCTCTATTTTCTCTTTTAAGATCGTCGAGCGCGCGTATGAAAATAGAAATCGCGGGGATTTATTAAACGTAAGCGAACATTGTGAATTTTCTTGGTAGTAAGGGGAACTCAAACTATTCACTTTCCTCTGACGAAGTTTGTGGCGCCTGCCTTGCTATGAAGTACTCAACGGCTGTTTCGCTGTGCAAGGTTAACGAACCCAGCAATCGAATGTAGTTGTGCCAAACCTAATTCCACCTATATTAACCCTGCAAAACGAACAACATTTGGAACTGTTTTGCGTTCCAAAAGTGAAAAGGACTAACATGCTTCAATACAAACATTACAAAAAAAAACGGAAATGATTTATGTTTGTAACATATATGTATGCTACACTACCAAGAGCTTACCAGGAAATGACGGAAATCTATCTCCAAGAGTACAGTGAAGTACAATAAAGCTTTAGGACTCTGCGCATTTTACGATCAGAAATCAAAGCCTCGTACGATAACGATACCAAGAAAGGAATACGCAGTTCAATTAACATGCATGAAATAGACGTAGGGCTTTTTTCTGTCTGTATCACCTGGGAATATTTATAAGCTCAGGGGCGGATCCAGGATTTTTTTTAGGAGGGGGTACACTCGTCTCTTGCTCTACTTCAACACCAATAAACCACATAGTTTTTTTTTTTGCAAAATACCAGTTGTATGAGAAAACCGCAGGTCATCTCGGGGGGGGGTGCGCACCCCCTGCACCCTCCCCCTAGATCCGCCCCTGAAGCTTTTCTATTAAGGGAATCCATTTCGTAAAGGCGAAACGATTTCAATTGATTGTATGAGCTCTTCAAAGAGTTGCTTCGAACTTTTGAAATCACACGACAAACGATCTCGAGCCAGTTATGAGTCTTTTATACACACTCGCAATTCAGGAAACTTAGTGCGAAAATTAAAATCTCAAGTAAGATATATGAAATACAAAAAGGGAAGATGAGTTTATTTTTTATAAACCAAGCTACTTACCTGTTTGTCTTATTTTTATAGTTCAATAAAGACAATATAGTTCAGTAACGACAACATAAGTTCAGTAACGACTGCATGAGTTCAGAAAATGTCACAACTATAAATATATCTTTATTTGGATCCCAGATGCATAAAGGCAGGAGAAGGGGATTTTATTGGAGATGGGCTTCAATTTTTTTTATTAATGATAATAATAATAACTGAGTAAAATTATTTAATAACTATTTTTAACATGATTATTATTATTATTATTATTATTATTAATTTTTTTAAATGAGGGGGTCTACAGGAGCTCATGCGTAAACTTATAATATTAATAATAACAAGAACAACAACTAAGTGACAAAGTACAGTTCAGTTCAGTTCCCCATGTTGCGAGGGGTTCGTTTATAACACTCCAACATCCTGCTTTTGTAATTTTAATGTACAGTTCGGTGTATCATTATACGGGGGGCTTGTTTACAGCGCTCCGTCACCCTGCTTGTGTAGTTTTGTGGTATCTGCACAGTAGGCACGAGGTAGCCAACAACAGGTGTAGCCAGGTGTAACTTAACAAAAACCTCTTTTGCAGCAAGTCTATACAGTGGCTCTTTGCAGTACTCATTACGTACCAGTGCCATTGTTTTGGTATGAATAGAAACCAATTTTAGATTGCTTTTACGGCTGTATGGAGCTTATTAAACTCCTTGGTTTTAAGGGGTTTATTATATTTTCTGATCTTAGACTGCTTGGTTATAAGAAGTTTATTTTCTATTTTATTTTATTTTTTCATTTCTATCGGGGGGGGGGGGACAGGGGGGCAATTTTTAAATGTAGGGGATATAAGGGAACTGGGTAATACGAACATTAAACAACACTATTTTTGATTTTAATTTAGTTGCCTCAGCAAAAAAGAGGGATTTTGAGGGATGCAATATTTGTTAACTCGTAACTCGTACCTTAGGAGAATAAGGAGAAATGTGTATCAAGAACCTATAATAACATTATTCACTGATTTTAATTCAGCTGCCTGTGCAAAAAAAAAGAAAAACAAGAGGGATGTTACCTCGAAGTCAGCCGCCCTTTCGTGCCTTTATCAGATGTGGAAAAATCTGGGACTTTCCCTGCATTCCAAGAAACAAAAGCTCTAACAAATTCAGAACTGGATGCCGAATAGTTAGAACCGATTTCCAAAATGCATGTCTAATATAAATACCTTAATGTGTACATTTTTGGTGTCGATATAAGGAACCGACAACGAATAGTCCAAAACGAGTCATTCCACTAGCATCTGCAGCATATATCTGCTGCCTCGTGCCCAGACGCCTTTCTCTCGATGAAAATGTGCGCGCAAAGGAAGGCGGGAAGGAGACAACGGGCTTCCCCTGTCGTCTGTACCCTTCCCATGGTCCTTTGCGGTTCATCACCAGTCGCTCGCCTCTACCTTGCGAAAAACGAAGTGCCTGAGGAGGAAGCTGATATATCTGTATAATACAATCGGCCGACGGTTTGTCCATGTTCCCGGTTTTAAAACTGTCGGTGTCTGGACATAAAAAAAATTCTCTTTTCTCTCTATGGTCTCTCTCCTGAACGGTAACAAGATATTTTAAAAAACTGCATGATGCACTGACAGATATGAATGAGAAAATGTCAACATGCAGCTTAGCAGTATTATCATTTTACATGGCTAGTTTTTATTTTTAAATGATGATGTGAAGTTTGTATCTACCTCACTGGAAACGAAATAAGCCAGTGTAAAGAAGGCAAGTTTACATTATTTGTCTCAAAATAGTCAAAACAATCTCAGCAAAATCTTTATTTGGAAAAGAGTCATTTCGCCAATATTCCAGGACGCAAAACGAACGAAAATTTAAACTGTTTCGCCTTTTTAGAAAGTAAAAAGAACTACCGTCCTCGCATAAAAACATTTTATTAAAAAAAACTGAAATGAAGTTTGTTTGTGACATATTATGCAAATCTGTCCGGGACTTTCCCTAAAATTGCGTGAAACAAAACCGCTTTGTCCATGACGATGTCACTGATAACTGGGCGTTATTCACCAAATCTCATCGGAGCCGAATTCGCTTGGACTACCGACACTTAGGCCATCCCCATAAAATGTTTCGTTTCCCATTGCCCGACCGACCCATTTTTTTGGAAAAATAAAAAAAAAAAAAAAAAATACCAGAATCACTTGTAAAGAAGCAAGTAAATTTACAAGCACACGATCTTGTCTTATTAACACCATTGTCTTAAATTGTCATCGATACTTCGTTTTTGTAGCCTTTTTAGACATTTGATAGTCCTGTTAATATACATCTTTTACCATCTGATTATATCTTGCAGACTTAACGCGAGATTTAATATGCAATCATGTGTTCATTCTTTTTTTTTTTTTCCCGGACCGACCGACCCACCTTCACAAGAGGGAGGGCGATGGGAAACGAAACATTTTATGGGGATGGCCTTAGCTATGATCGGATCGACTAGTTCTACCCAAACGGGGATCATATAACCAAAATAAAATTCTCTTTGGTGTTCAAATGGTTAACTCCTGAATCAAAGCCTGTCGTACCTCTAGACTGGTGTCCTCTGAAGCGTGAAAACAAGAGTTTTATCGTTCTCGCTGTGTAATGACTTCTTAACTGTTTTAATACGCCAGCAATGAATCTATTTGGTCACATCATATGAAAAATAATTGAGAGCTCGTCCCTGAACAAGTAACGCAAGCCATAGACAAAAGCTAGCTGAATGAAAATACCCTCCTCACGGTCTGTAGCGTTCAGTGCGTTACTGACTTTTCCTGCACTCTTAATTTATGTACTCTTTATGTGTAGCGATGTGTCTGGTGAAATGACGACTGAAAGCAGCTTAAACCAAACGTCAAACCTCAACTAGACTTCCGTGCCTCTTAACTAGTGTGATGAAACCGAAATTGAAAAAAATCCTTGACTTTCCCTTAATTCCTAGAAACAAAAACGCTATGTTCGCGATGTCACTGATATTCACAATGTCTCGATCGGAGCAGAATTGGCTTGGACTGCTCACACTTAGGTGCGATGGGATCGACTCGTACTGTCCAAGCATTGTAATGGTAAAATACTGACAGAGTCATGGCTTTCTCCGCAATACGTGAGACAAAGGGTCAATAGGGATATGGGTAGCCCTCTAAAAAGGCTCCAATAATAACTTTTAAATGACACATGTCTAAGTCTCACGGCAGTGGATCCTAGAACAACAATTCGTGCATCAATTTACTCAATTCGCTTATTATCTCTGACAGCCTAACGGGTTGCATTAACAGGCAAAGTTAACAGACAATATGTAACGTCGAACAGATCACATGGACACACATGGATGGAGTAAAGCCGTCTTTAACATTAAACACGGGAATTACCGACTTGTTTTGTGCTGATTAGGTAAATTGGACTATTATATATATGGAAATAGGCTAATTCGAAACAAATTGAAAACTTTCTTAAACGCCCTTGTGGTTGTTTCAGTCTTCCTTAGACGTTCCAACAGGCGCTTTTGTAGTACGCAAGCATGAATAACACGCAACAAGCGCTCCTTGATCGGTGAACGCGTTCACGCACCTGCTGACCATCTTTGTGAAAGGCGAATCGTTGCAAAGACAGAGTGCGATCTGGGTACGAGTTAAAAGTATAGACATTCAAACTTTAGGGCTGGTTATTTGAACAAAGATTAGACGGCAGGGCCCGCAGAGCAGTTTTTAATTTTCGATATAAGTTAACGTACCTCGTTATAACGAACATATTTTGCCACACCCTTGACCCTTCGTTATATCGAGGTTCCACTGTACTTAATTTTATTTATTTATTTTTTAAAAAGTGGGGGACCCTGTCTCCCCCAGCCCCTACCCCTGCGCGGCCCTGGACGGGTTAAACTGCCGTTCCATTATTAAAAATAATAGTTGCGAAATATAACACTGATGCACTGGTCCTTCAATAGGCTAGTCTGAGTATCAGCCTTTTCTAAGGGGCTACGAGACAGGAGATTTTCGCTTTTCTTTTCCCCTTTTTCCTCCAGAAACGCCTGATACGCAGGCTGTCAACAGGCCTTTAACAACTTCCAAAAACCAACCCTCACTTTCAAAACGAGACCAAGTGCAGAAACAGTCCTCATTACAAAACTGATTTTTTTAATGATAATATAGATAGCTCATTTCACATCTAAGTTTTTTCACTGACTCGACGCAACCCGTGAATGGACTGAGGACAACCTCGTTCCCAGGGACGGGTAGGAGAGAACTCTGGGAACGGGGTTGACCAGAAAGTTGCATACCTTTGCGAGGGCAGAGTGTGGTTTGCGCGAGCGCTGGAAACGATCCACGATCTTAAACTTGCAGGGCATTGAGGGGTAGAGTAAGAGCACTACACTAACGAGGTTACAATCAACGATAAGTTAAAGAGACAAACTATTTTCTATTTCACTTTGAACATTTCATCCAGCTTTGTACCCCGGACACCGAGGCCTCTCGGTTTAAACTGGCGTCAGGAGAACAGGAAGGTCGCCTATGATTGTTACGTATATCTCGTTGGTTCCGGCCATCGCCGCGTAAAGGATGAACAAACAAACTGGCGTCGGTAAAATAACCTTCGTGTCTCTTCCGAATTTGAGGGAAAAAACCCTTGACTGAGAACCTCTTTGACAATGACTCTGAATGCCGCGAGGATTGTGAATATGATAACGAATGTAATAATCATTGTACTATAGTAGTGAAAGTGTTTTTGCAGATGTCGTGCGATGAATATCCCTTCAGACCAAAAAGTTGAAAAAAAATTCTTGCGGTAAAAGGAGGGCGGAAATTTAACCACTTGGTCAAAAATAATACACGCCCCGGAGTAATGTTAAGTCCATTCCTTACTACAACCGCTCAGTATATTTACTACTTGTCAATACTAAGTACGTAAGAGCGTATTTACAGGGTACAGACCATACTTGTTGCTACTCC